>CANNZV010004997.1:0-32340 GCA_947561585.1 Caprella mutica
GGTGTTAATCAGTAGGTAGTTTGTAGGGGGTGTTAATCAGTAGGTAGTTTGTAGGGGGTGTTAATCAGTAGGTAGTTTGTAGGGGGTGTTAATCAGTAGGTAGTTTGTAGGGGGTGTTAATCAGTAGGTAGTTTGTAGGGGGTGTTAATCAGTAGGTAGCTTGTAGGGGGTGTTAATCAGTAGGTAGTTTGTAGGGGGTGTTAATCAGTAGGTAGTTTGTAGGGGGTGTTAATCAGTAGGTAGCTTGTAGGGGGTGTTAATCAGTAGGTAGTTTGTAGGGGGTGTTAATCAGTAGGTAGTTTGTAGGGGGTGTTAATCAGTAGGTAGCTTGTAGGAGTGGCTCCATGATTAATTGGTTGCTTAGAGACTAAAAGAGCTAATAACTTTGATGTAAGGGTGAGATGTACTTGCATGGATGATTCTATAATTTTAGTAAAATTATTAATATTCTACGGTTTCTTTTCAAGATCGAAAACTGTCCGTTAACATAAAATTCACTCTACCATAGATAAGAAGGATTTTTTCCTGGGATATTTAAGGAATATCCCAGGAAAAAAGGATTTATTCCTCGGACATTTCCTTACTATCCCAGGAATAAAGCCTTTTTGTCTGGGATACCAGAGACCACTTCTTGCTATTTCATCAAGTATGAGTTAAGTTTTAGCGCTTTAATGTGACACAAAACTGCCAAGACAATCAAGTGACTCTTTACCGGAACACTTTGTGGTGAAGTTTAGATGGGGGGGGGGGAGGGGTTAGATGGTTGGGGGTGGGGGGGGGGGGGGGGGGATTGCTGACGACTGGAATTGAGAAGAACTTAAAACTGTCGAAATTTTCTGGACTGAATTATGGTGGGGATATGGGAGATTAAGATGGGAAAGTTATGGTGTAGATGTGGGAGATTAAGATGGGAAAGTTATGGTGTAGATATGGGAGATTAAGATGGGAAAGTTATGGTGGGGATATGGGAGATTGAGATGGGAAAGTTATGGTGGGGATATGGGAGATTGAGATGGGAAAGTTATGGTGTAGATATGAGAGATTGAGATGGGAAAGTTATGGTGGGGATATGAGAGATTGAGATGGGAAAGTTATGGTGGGGATATGGGAGATTAAGATGGGAAAGTTATGGTGGGGGTATAGAAGAGTAAGATGGGAAAGTTATGGTGGGGATATAGAAGATTAAGATGGGAAAGTTATGGTGGGGATATGGGAGATTAAGATGGGAAAGTTATGGTGGGGGTATAGAAGATTAAGATGGGAAAGTTATGGTGGGGGTATAGAAGATTAAGATGGGAAAGTTATGGTGGGGATATTAGAAGATTAAGATGGGAAAGTTATGGTGGGGATATGGTAGATTGAGATGGGAAAGTTATGGTGGGGGTATAGAAGATTAAGATGGGAAAGTTATGGTGGGGCCATAGAAGATTAAGATGGGAAAGTTATGGTGGGGCCATAGAAGATTAAGATGGGAGAGTTATATGGTGGGGCCATAGAAGATTAAAATGGGCTTCTTCAGTATCATTGCTGGGCCGCTGCAACTTTTTTTTGTTAAATTTTGTAGAAAGGAGCTTTCTGATTCAATTAAATAATTTATTTGGATTTTTAAAATTTTTGTTTTCAACAAAAATTTCATATTAATTTCGAATAAATTTTATATTGATTTCATAAATTTCATCTTAAGATGACATAGTTATTGTCAACTGACAATTATGATGACAGTCAATGTACTCTAAAATTTCGAAATAAAAATTATAAATTCTTAACGGCTTCTAAATTTACCATACCGCCGAAATTCATTGAGATTCGAACAGTTCCGTTACGTTTTTTTTTATATTGAAAAAAGAGGATTGATATCCTTATCGCTTGCTTCAGGTCACATTGTGTGGCACGATAGGCTTTATAATAAATTTTAGGTAAAAAACTCATAGTACTGAGGAAAATCTGTTAACCCTCTATGTCCTCTGGTGACATAAATGTCCCCTTTCTAATGGATGTATTTTAAAAATTTTTTTGAGATATTATCCTTGAACTGTCGGACAAACTCTTTCATATATTAGAGCACATGTGTACGTTTTTATTTTGAATATACATTTTGTTATATTTTTTATTTTTTTAGGTTTTTATGCTTTCTTCACCTATATATTACAAGAACTTCATAAAAGTTTCGTTTTAACTAATTCATGACATAAAGGTTAGGGATTAAGGTTAGTACTTTGGATTATTATTAAAACGCTAATATTGTTGAACTGCTACCAATAACAGACTTGAAACTACTTAAGCATATAGAAAAAGTATTTCTTAATTAGTTACACCATATAAAGTACGAATATACATATACAGGGTGACCCACAAGAAAGTGTACCCAATTTTAAATTACCATATTTCAACAACTACTGAAGGTACAGTTTTCTTTCAAATATCATTTTGTTTGTTGAACCCTTCTCCATCCACAGTTACATTTTCATCAAGTTTCAATCATTTTTGTAAATAAAACAACGACTTAATTGATGGGTGGTGCAAATGGTCAGAAAACGGACAATGAAGTAAGTTCAAACATTAAAAATATCTTAGACAAAATCTCCACTAATGAAAATACATTTATTTCTAGGTTTTTAGAATATTCATATAACTAATCATTTTATAAAATATTAGAAATCAGGAGGAAAGTGTTCAAGTACAACTAGGAAGACACAAGTTTGAATTTGCTGAACAAAATTGATTCTGTTTTCAGCCTGAACGACCTTAGCTTGTTGAAATTGAAATTTAAAGCTTTTCTTTTATTGTTTCAATCAAATTTTAGGTGCAAAGAAAAAGATTGTACGCAGCTTGTTTTGAACGTCTTATAAATATTAGAATAAATTATATTTTACACTTTAAACATTCGAGTAATTGTAAGGAATAAAAAAATTGAAAAGTTTTTCTATAAACTTTTATTTACTTCAGGTAATTATTTGGAACTTGAGTGAAAAACAAACAACAATATTTGTTTAAAGAAATCAAACCGAAAATCAAAACAAAGAGTGTACAATTTATTTCTTCAGCGTCAGCTACAATTTCGAACGATTGTGTCAAATACTTTAAAAGTGAATATGAAATATATTCAGAATAAAATTCTATGTGGTTTTCAGAATTATTGAGGCTAGAGTCCTAGACCTTAGTTTTATAATATTATGAAACTAGAACGAGCTCTCGTAGAGCGCTTACCTTAGCCGCTGCTTCAATCAATTCTGACCTTTTCGTGACCTTGACCTTGGACTCGATCGCTCACATAATCTAATAAAATGGTTACTGGATAATGACCAATCGCCCCACAAATTTCAGGCAATTTTATTCAATACTTTTTAATTTATGCGAGTAACAAGATTACCATTAATTTATGATATCAAGATTACAAATAAATAAAAAACATTACCTTCCGAAATTAATTAATTCATTTTTATCCGAAGCCTGGAGAGGACATTTGAAGTTTGTTCAACTATCAGACACAGAATATACCTAAATGTAGCGTATTATATTTCACTAGTTTGTATTTGTGAATTACTTCTCACCTGCCCAGTGAAAAAGTTATTACGGGGCCATAGAAGAGGAAATCTTCTCTTGAATCTTCCATGGCCCACCATAACTCTCCTCTCTTCTCACATGGCCCCACCATAACTCTCCCCTGTTCTCCCATAGCCCCACCATAACTCTCCTCTCTTCTCCCATAGCCCCACCATAACTCTCCCCTGTTCTCCTATGACCCCACCATAACTCTCCCCTCTTCTCCCATGGCCCCACCATAACTCTCCCCTCTGCTCCCATGGCCCCACCATAACTCTCCCCTCTTCTCCCATGGTCCCACCATAACTCTCCTCTCTTCTCCCATGGCCCCACCATAACTCTCCCCTGTTCTCCTATGACCCCACCATAACTCTCCCCTCTTCTCCCATGGCCCCACCATAACTCTTCCCTCTGCTCCCATGGCCCCACCATAACTCTCCCCTCTTCTCCCATGGCCCCACTATAACTCTCCCCTCTTCTCCCATGGCCCCACCATAACTCTCCCCTCTGCTTCCATGGCCCCACCATAACTCTCCCCTCTGCTCCCATGGCCCCACCATAACTCTCCCCTCTTCTCCCATGGCCCCACCATAACTCTCCCCTCTTCTCCCATGGCCCCACCATAACTCTTCCCTCTTCTCCCATGGCCCCACCATAACTCTTCCCTCTGCTCCCATGGCCCCACCATAACTCTCCCCTCTGCTCCCATGGCCCCACCATAACTCTCCCCTCTTCTCCCATGGTCCCACCATAACTCTCCTCTCTTCTCCCATGGCCCCACCATAACTCTCCCCTGTTCTCCTATGCCCCACCATAACTCTCCCCTCTTCTCCCATGGCCCCACCATAACTCTTCCATCTGCTCCCATGGCCCCACCATAACTCTCCCCTCTTCTCCCATGGCCCCACTATAACTCTCCCCTCTTCTCCCATAGCCCCACCATAACTCTCCCCAGCCACTGAATGACTTCATTACTTCCTAATTGGTTTCTGTAACTCACAAGGATTGCAATTACACAAGTTAAATCTTCCGGTGAATTCATTAGGAATAATTGAAAGGAAGTAGGGTAAGGGGTCTATCTAGCTTTTCGAAATACCTTTAGTCACATCGGGTAAAAGATATAGTTACAGCAGAGCACATAGTAAATAAATGGAGAAGTATGCTAAGTTTCGAATTCATTAACGGTGAACTTGATCCATTCTTCAGAAACGATGTAAACAAATGACGTCGCACAGAGTACTCTCAAATATTATAAGTATTATTAGTTGAATATTATTAGTGAATAGAGTGTAAAAGGTGATAAAAACAATTTCATGTAAGTTAATTTCTATAAAAATTAACATTTAACTGAATAATAGCACAGTTTTTATTTAAAAACAAATGAAAAATATTTTGTGTGACGTCACTCATAATATTTTCGGATGTTCCAATATTGTACTTGGTATACTTCTCTATTTATTTACTATGGTAGAACTCATCTAAAGTGAACTACAACTAGTTCACTATATAGAACAATTACTTCTTTATAGAGGGGTCAAGAGATGCACAGAAAACTGACAATTTTATGGCAAACTACACAAATTATTATCTTCATAACTCAGGTCCTTCAGACTGAGCAGTATTACTGTAGTATTCATGAAATAGATATTCCGTGAAATAGGTTTTAAGTTTATGTGTCACGAAGAATATTTTCAATAGCAGGATTTTAAATTTTTGTGGGGCCATAGAAGATCAAGAGGGGACCCACTATAATCCTCTATGGCCCCACTATAATTATCTGTCTGGGTATCCAGAGCAATGACTACAGTATTAATTATCAGATGTTGATAAATAATATTCATAGATCATTTTTAATAATCATATAATATAAATTACAGTTGGGATAGTGAATATTAAAAGATGCCCACCATGATCTCTTAAAGCCCCACTCATCGCTTGAGTCAAGGCAGCAAAACTCCAATGTTGGAGTCTTTTTTACTTGATTGACTCTACCTGAGTCAATCTGACTATGAATTAGGAGTCAATATGACTCTTGTTTTTGAGTAAAATGTTAGAATGAGTCAAATTGACTCACATTTTTGAGCCAGTTTTGGGACAAATTGAAAACTCAAATTTTGAGTCAATTTGACTCGTATTTTTTCTCAGTGCATCTACTACATCGTGTAAAGTTTTCTACTTGAATCAGTTAGTTTAATGGTTAACTAACTAGCTTACTTGTTTTCATTTTCCTAGTCCCCAGTCCTATGTTACTTGTTTTCATTTTCCTAGTCCCCAGTCCTATGTTACTTGTTTTCATTTTCCTAGTCCCCAGTCCTATGTTACTTATTTTCATTTTCCTAGTCCCCAGTCCTATGTTACTTATTTTCATTTTCCTAGTCCCCAGTCCTATGTTACTTGTTTTCATTTTCCTAGTCCCCAGTCCTATGTTACTTATTTTCATTTTCCTAGTCCCCAGTCCTATGTTACTTGTTTTCATTTTCCTAGTCCCTAGTCCTATGTTGCTTCTTTTCATTTTCCTAGTCCCCAGTCCTATGTTACTTGTTTTCATTTTCCTAGTCCCCAGTCCTATGTTGCTTCTTTTCATTTTCCTAGTCCCCAGTCCTATGTTACTTGTTTTCATTTTCCTAGTCCCCAGTCCTATGTTGCTTCTTTTCATTTTCCTAGTCCCCAGTCCTATGTTACTTGTTTTCATTTTCCTAGTCCCCAGTCCTATGTTACTTATTTTCATTTTCCTAGTCCCCAGTCCTATGTTACTTATTTTCATTTTCCTAGTCCCCAGTCCTATGTTACTTATTTTCATTTTCCTAGTCCCCAGTCCTATGTTACTTATTTTCATTTTCCTAGTCCCCAGTCCTATGTTACTTATTTTCATTTTCCTAGTCCCCAGTCCTATGTTACTTATTTTCATTTTCCTAGTCCCCAGTCCTATGTTACTTATTTTCATTTTCCTAGTCCCCAGTCCTATGTTACTTATTTTCATTTGAACTAACATACCTCAGTTTGTTAGGCAAAAATGGTACCATTAGAATTTAACTTCACTATTTATTTACAAATCTCCTACTTAATGAAGGAAAAATACAATTGTTTACTTTAATTTGGTACATACGTTATATTTTATTGTGCTCAATAAAACAAAGAGCAAATATCATTCCTACACTTTACGCTTGGAAAGGCCACTTAATTTGAATGATAGTAGTTATTTGAAAATATTTATCCTGCAGTTAGTAATTTTTAATTGGGATGATATTTAATAAAAACGAAATTATTATCAATAAAATTTCATTTTATGTTATAGTTAAATATTGTAATTTGTGAAATTTTATTGTCGATGGGAAAGTCCGATGAAAAAATAGGTTTTTAAATTTACGGTTACTAACCACAGATCACATAACTAAATTCATTTAAAAGAAAAACTTGTGAAGATAATTTTAGAATTCGAAATGCGCACTTTTTTGCGATTTCACATATTATGGTAAAATATCCTAATTTCAGACAATGTTGTAGGTCTTTTATGTCGAAAATGTCCGACGAAAGACGATAGACTGTGAGGGTTATAAATTTAAGATAAATTACGATTTGTTTCGTCTAATCTTTTATTGTCATAGATAGATGATCTTTTTATCGTCGACTATAATCACCCATAAAAATCAGACAATCCACTATTTTCTATTGTATTGTGTCCCTGGTAACAATATTTATTGGGGCAACAATGTCCCAATATTGTCCCAACTTTGTCCCAACATTTGAACAATATTGGGACAATGTTGGGGCAATATTGGTAAAATATTGTGACATTATAAGGACAATGTTAGGAAAATAATGGGACATTGTAGGGACAGTGTTTGGAAAATATTGGGACAATGTTGGGAAAATATTGGGACAATGTTGGGAAAATATTGGGACACTATTAGAACATTATTGGGACAATGTTGGGGCAATATTGGTGAAATATTGTGACATTATAAGGACAATGTTAGGAAAATAATGGGACATTGTAGGGACAATGTTTGGAAAATATTGGGACAATGTTGAGAAAATATTGGGACACTATTAGAACATTATTGGGACAATGTTGGGACACTATTGGGATAATGATGGGACACTATTGGGACAATGTTGGGACACTATTGGGACAATGTTGGGACACTATTGGGATAATGATGGGACACTATTGGGACAATGTTGGGACACTATTGGGACAATGTTGGGACACTATTAGAACATTGTTGGGACAATGTTGGGACACTATTGGGATAATGATGGGACACTATTGGGACAATGTTGGGACACTATTGGGACAATGTTGGGACACTATTAGAACATTGTTGGGACAATGTTGGGACACTATTGGGACAATGTTGGGACACTATTAGAACATTGTTGGGACAATGTTGGGACACTATTGGGATAAAGATGGGATAACATTAGGACAATATTGTGTCAATGTTGCCCGTGAAACATTTCTACTCCAGTCGTGTGAGTTTCGTAATTGTATCCGCTAAGGTGCGTTAAAAAACGTGCGGTAGAAATAACGCTGTTAATCGGTATTCGATTGAAACAAAGGCTAATCGTTTTTATTTTTAGAGGTGATTATAAGAATGGGAAACAAATCACCGATAATTATCGAGCCATGTGAATTAGAACATCGATCCTAAATTTTTGTTTCCACGATGACCACGTTAATCCTTAAATGAGTAAAAATGTGTGCTCTGTTTAGCATTAGAAAATAGGAATCAATTAAATAACTATTAATTCAGTTAGTATATATTAAAGAGTCTTTTTAATTGAGAGAAATTACAGGGAATATGGGAAGTGTCCAAAAATGTCAGGAAAAAATATCCTGTATAGTGATAGACATGTTTTTCTTTACAAAGGTTTTAACAGTGTGGCATGAAAAAGAAGAAGATATCTTGATTCATAGAAGATTGTTAGAGGTTAATTTTCATCGGCTACACTATAAATACCACTATACCTAGATATAAAGTTATGGGGGGCCATAGAAGATAAAGTTATGGTGGGGCCATAGAAGATAAAGTTATGGTGGGGACATAGAAGATAAAGTTATGGTGGGGCCATAGAAGATAAAGTTATGGTGGGGCCATAGAAGATAAAGTTATGGTGAGGCCATAGAAGATGTTATGGTGGGGCCATAGAAGATAAAGTTATGGTGAGGCCATAGAAGATAAAGTTATGGTGAGGCCATAGAAGATAAAGTTATGGTGGGGCCATAGAAGATAAAGTTATGGTGAGGCCACAGAAGATAAAGTTATGGTGGGGCCATAGAAGATAAAGTTATGGTGGGGCCATAGAAGATGAAGTTATGACGGGGCCATAAGAGAATCTGAGGGTACGTCTAACATTTCTCTCCTTACTCCCCAGTCCCACTCTGTTTGGTGTTGGACCGAGTGATCAAATTTGTTTACTCATTTGATTTGTTCTTTGATCTTTGGACCAAATTACCTGAACATCATCAGTCAGAAGGCAGAGAATTCGAACACTATATTGACTCTATGTGTATTCAGTGAAATATTATAATTATATGATATACTGTCAGAGAAAAGAATCACTGTGATGATGTACTATCAGAGAAAAGAGTCACTGTGATGATGTACTATCAGAGAAAAGAGTCACTGTGATGATGTACTATCAGAGAAAAGAGTCACAGTGATGATGTACTATCAGAGAAAAGAGTCACTGTGATGATGTACTATCAGAGAAAAGAGTCACTGTGATGATGTACTATCAGAGAAAAGAGTCACTGTGATGATGTACTATCAGAGAAAAGAGTCACCGTGATGATGTCAATTTCTCAAATCACAGTTTTCTAATTTTCTATCATTTTCATATCTTAGAAAATAAAATTGGTAAACCGATTTTAAAACATTTACAAGTATTAAAATCAGTGAAGTTTTTTTTTGGAAAGAAATTAATAAACTGCCAATAAATCATTCAATCATAGAGTTAAGAAGAGAACTAAATTCTTAATATTTTAACAATTGCATAATTATTTTGCTCAAGATCTGACGAGTTGTCCGAATACAGTTTTGCGACTGTATAAAATGGCTGCTGCCTCTTCATTGGAATTCGATGTTTGGTGTGTTTCGAAAGGTGTTCCCATTGGAGAGATGAACATTCGTCTTCTTCTGTTCCAGAGGCCATCCCTCTGACGGTTTGGCCAATAAGCTCATAAATTCAGAGGTAAGTGGACAGATGCACCAGAAAATAGTTACCTTTAGACTAGTTTAGGTGGTGAAGAAAATCATTACTGTGCTATCTATGATTCTTAAAAGCTTACGCATGATTAATTACTTTCTTTTTAAAAGTTTATAACTTGAATTTTAATATTTGGAACTGTGGCATTTGGAATCACCTTATTATTTAAGTCAGCTACATTGTGAAAAACACATAAAATAATGCTTTCTATTGCTTTATAGTCTTTTGTAATAAATTTGTGAGATCAGGGAGTCCTCGGCCCTGTTCTAAATGTAAAGGCTATAAGATTGAATAAATAAATAATGAAAATATTCCTATTTACCTGAAGAGATAAGAATCTTTCCCACGGAGTTACATAAGATTTAATTATGTGTAAAAGACAGCGTAGAGATTCTTGTAATAGTAACAACTATTTCTCAGTGAACTGTACAAAGTAAATCTTAATGTCATTTAGATTTTTCTTGGCTTACTGCGGGTCCAAATAGATTAGTGGTGTTGTCGAGACAATCTAAACTATGGACGGGGTTAAGGCTCACTAGTTAAGATGCTTGGACTATATTTAGGCATGGAATTATATAATTATTGTTAATAGTCTAGGGGACATAGTTAGAGTCAGTTGCTTGTGTCAGTCGATTCAGTACCTAAGTTCAGTGTGCGGACGACTGCCATGCGGACAACTGCATTACGCACAACTGCCATGCGCACAACTGCCATACGGACAACTGCCATGCGGACAACTGCCATACGGACAACTGCCATGCGGACAACTGCCATGCGGACAACTGCCATACGGATAACTGCCATGCGGACAACTGCCATGCGGACAACTGCCATGCGGACAACTGCCATACGGACAACTGCCATGCGGACAACTGCCATACGGACAACTGCCATGCGGACAACTGCCATACGGACAACTGCCATGCGGACAACTGCCATGCGGACAACTGCCATACGGACAACTGCCATACGGACAACTGCCATACGGACAACTGCCATGCGGACAACTGCCATGCGGACAACTGCCATTCGGACAACTGCCATACGGACAACTGCTATACGGATAACTGCCACACGGACAACTGCCATGCGGACAACTGCCATGCAGATAACTACCACACGGACAACTGCCATGCGGACAACTGCCATGCGGATAACTACCACACGGACAACTGCCATGCGGACAACTGCCATGCGAACAACTGCTATACGGATAACTGCCACACGGACAACTGCCATGCGGACAACTGCCATGCGGATAACTGCCACACGGACAAGTGCCATACGGACAACTGCCATGCGGACAACTGCCATGCGGACAACTGCCATGCGGATAACTGCCACACGGACAAGTGCCATACGGACAACTGCCATGCGGACAACTACCACACGGACAACTGCCATGCGGACAACTGCCATGCGAACAACTGCTATACGGATAACTGCCACACGGACAACTGCCATGCGGACAACTGCCATGCGGATAACTGCCACACGGACAAGTGCCATACGGACAACTGCCATGCGGACAACTGCCATGCGGACAACTGCCATGCGGACAACTGCCATGCGGACAACTGTCATGTGGATAACTGCCATGCGGACAACTGTCATGCGGACAACTGCCATGCGGACAACTGCCATGCGGACAACTGCCATGCGGACAACTGCCATGCGGACAACTGCCATGCGGACAACTGCCATGCGGACAACTGCCATGCGGATATCTGTCATGCTATATATTATAATTTTGAATTGGGTGATTTGTAATGCACTTGTAAACTTAACATTTCATGAACTGAATTTAATGTGAAGTACATTATTATTTTAACCTAAAATTTTAGTATTAAAATACCAATCCACCATAACCTTTTTAATTAAAAATATACCGCTTGTGTAATTTAATGTGATGTTATTCAAGATAGACAAATACACAACTCCTCTGCAAACCTTACACCCGTAAATTAAATTAACCAACCTAGTATAGTGAAGTATTGGTTACTTCATAACTTAGAGCCACTTCATAACTCAGTGACACTGATTGTTTTCTATGATCTTGGAGAAAACTATTGATTTTGAGGGATAACTATGACCAAATTTTTCACGTATATCGTTTTCCATAATTTAAACATAGAAAATACTTCATAACTCAGGTGCACTTCATAACTCAGGTGCATTTCATAACTCAGGTGCACTTCATAACTCAGGTGCATTTCATAACTCAGGTGCATTTCATAACTCAGGTGCATTTCATAACTCAAGTGCACTTCATAACTCAGGTGCATTTCATAACTCAGGTGCACTTCATAACTCAGGTGCATTTCATAACTCAGGTGCATTTCATAACTCAGGTGCACTTCATAACTCAGGTGCATTTCATAACTCAGGTGCATTTCATAACTCAGGTGCATTTCATAACTCAGGTGCACTTCATAACTCAGGTGCACTTCATAACTCAGGTGCATTTCATAACTCAGGTGCATTTCATAACTCAGGTGCATTTCATAACTCAGGTGCACTCCATAACTCAGGTGCATTTCATAACTCAGGTGCATTTCATAACTCAGGTGCATTTCATAACTCAGGTGCACTTCATAACTCAGGTGCACTTCATAACTCAGGTGCACTTCATAACTCAGGTGCACTTCATAACTCAGGTGCACTTCATAACTCAGGTGCATTTCATAACTCAGGTGCATTTCATAACTCAGGTGCACTTCATAACTCAGGTGCACTTCATAACTCAGGTGCACTTCATAACTCAGGTGCATTTCATAACTCAGGTGCATTTCATAACTCAGGTGCACTTCATAACTCAGGTGCACTTCATAACTCAGGTGCACTTCATAACTCAGGTGCACTTCATAACTCAGGTGCATTTCATAACTCAGGTGCACTTCATAACTCAGGTGCACTTCATAACTCAGGTGCACTTCATAACTCAGGTGCACTTCATAACTCAGGTGCATTTCATAACTCAGGTGCACTTCATAACTCAGGTGCATTTCATAACTCAGGTGCATTTCATAACTCAGGTGCATTTCATAACTCAGGTGCATTTCATAACTCAGGTGCACTTCATAACTCAGGTGCATTTCATAACTCAGGTGCACTTCATAACTCAGGTGCACTTCATAACTCAGGTGCACTTCATAACTCAGGTGCACTTCATAACTCAGGTGCATTTCATAACTCAGGTGCACTTCATAACTCAGGTGCATTTCATAACTCAGGTGCATTTCATAACTCAGGTGCATTTCATAACTCAGGTGCATTTCATAACTCAGGTGCACTTCATAACTCAGGTGCATTTCATAACTCAGGTGCACTTCATAACTCAGGTGCATTTCATAACTCAGGTGCATTTCATAACATAGGAAATACATACTTCATAACTCAGGTGCACTTCATAACTCAGGTGCACTTCATAACTCAGGTGCATTTCATAACTCAAGAGTTTTACTGTTTAGACTCCAGACTGTATCAGGAACATCTATGCTATAATCATGGGATTTCATATTAGAGATATTAAGTTGCTCCTTAATTTTCAGAAGTGTTCTTTCAATAATAGTGTCTTATTAAAATGCTTTTTGGTTAAAGGACTAAAATACTAAAATAAAATATTGATAGGTTAAAATAAAGAAAAATATGTAACAAACTGCACTCCTTTTTGTATTAAAGGAGACAAATAAAAAAATAAAAAGCACTTCATAAAATTATGCACAGAGAAAAAAGTTTACTCATATCACATGGGTTATCAATTTATGCTTTGAATCAATTTATTACGTGAGTTGGTCGGACTTTATTCATGTTTTCGCGTGTGTTAAAACAGCTATGACATGGTGTGTCATCAAACTTTAGTTAATTCATTTTATGGAATGAATCAACTTACTATGAGAGTTAAAAGTTACTTTTTTGAGAATTTAAAGTATGTTGAAACAACTATAACAGAGTGTATTATAGTAACTCACAGAGACTGTTAATCCAATGTATCTGGTGTATAAATTAACTTGCTATGCGAGTTGGCGCAACTTTTTTTTAATTTTAGGAGTGAGTCAAAACAACTGTTTGGCTTTAACCAACGTCAGTTTAACTACTTTTAAATATGTAGTACCTGCAACTCACCACGTAGGTAGGGGCAAAAATAACCCATTCATATGAGTCAAAACAAATCAAATTTGATTTGATTCAACTAATCCTTTCTCTGTGTGTACTAGTTTAAAATATTAAAATATCTTAAATTGAGAAAAAAACTAACGGAATCATTCTTTGGTGATCACGAAGAAGAAATTACGAAATTATTTCCAGTTAGGAGAAATCCTAAAACTTTTCTTTGCAATCCTTTCTCCGAAAAAGAGCTCGTTCGATTGCACCTGCCAAACTCATTTAGCCATTTAGTACCTCTAAGTCTTTTTAGCCATTTAGTACCTTTAAGTCTATTAAGCCATTTAGTACCTCTAAGTCTTTTTAGCCATTTAGTACCTCTAAGTCTTTTTAGCCATTTAGTACCTCTAAGTCTTTTTAGCCATTTAGTACCTCTAAGTCTATTAAGCCATTTAGTACCTCTAAGTCTATTAAGCCATTTAGTACCTCTAAGTCTTTTTAGCCATTTAGTACCTCTAAGTCTATTAAGCCATTTAATACCTCTAAGTCTTTTTAGCCATTTAGTATCTCTAAGTCTGCGAAGATTTAGAGTGTTGGCAAGTAGTTAGGTAGTGTGAACAGAAATCCTTGTCACTCCTGGCAAACACTGTCAGCCCCTTTGGAGAACAGGAGTAATAGAGTCCTTGTCTAAAAAAAATATGTTTTCACATTAATGAATTGTCTTTAATAGAGATATGAAATATATACTACACTGTTCTTCCTAAAACTAGTTGGAAATCTATAGTGAGCTCCTCTATAGTGAACTCCTCTATATAATGAACTCCTCTATAGTGAACTCCTCTATAGTGAACTCCTCTATAGTGAACTCCTCTATAATGAACTCCTCTATAGTGAACTCCTCTATAGTGAACTCCTCTATAGTGAACTACTCTATAGTGAACTCCTCTATAGTAAACTCCTCTATAGTGAACTCCTCTATAGTGAACTCCTCTATAGTGAACTACTCTATAGTGAACTCCTCTATAGTAAACAAATATTCTTCAGTTTGCCATAAAATTGCTATCAGTTTTAGAAAACTGATGTTCATTTATGGCAGACTAAAGAAATTATTTTCACTAGAGAGGAGTTCACTATAGAGGAGTTCACTATAGAGGAGTTCATTATATAGAGGAGTTCACTATAGAGGAGCTCACTATAGATTTCCAACTAGTTTTAGGAAGAACAGTGTAGTATATATTTCATATCTCTATTAAAGACAATTCATTAATGTGAAAACATATTTTTTTTAGACAAGGACTCTATTACTCCTGTTCTCCAAAGGGGCTGACAGTGTTTGCCAGGAGTGACAAGGATTTCTGTTTGAATATGGTTGTATTTTAAAACTTTGTTTTAATGCATTCACTACTTTGAACTTTAATCACAGAGCAGCAACTAAAACACTCCATAGGCTCAGTCGAAACTATAAAACAAATTTTCTATTAAAATTCATAGAAAATGAAAAGTTTAATGAAGGAGTAACAATGATATAATTACTCGTGTTATACCTCGCTCTTATTACCATTTGTGATAAGACTGAGTCGTGATTTGGTAATAAAAGCGTAGCCTGCTAGCTGTATCATCTCTTTTTTAGTTTTATTCTTCCACATGCAAAGAATTATCTTCATTTTTCTTCCAATAAACCACATTTGCTAAATCATTAAATCATATGTTCTTTAAGTACAGAGTAACAATCTAAGAGATGCACAATAGGTTAGTTAACAAAACCAGAATTATCGTTAATGGAGAACCATTCGATCTGGTAATTTATATTTAGAAAAAAAATCAATATTGAATAATGTTTTTCCTATATACAGGTAACTCTCGATTTGTGTCATGTGACGGGACAGGATGAACAGAGAAACCATAGGTATTTCGTTAGAAAGAAAATCTGAACCTGTAATTTTAGGGGAAACTATAGAAAAAATTATTTTATTTATTATTTAAAGGATAATAAATAAATTGTTAAATGCTCTTTTACGTTACAATCAAAATTGTTTATAATATATTGAGAAAGTATACTGTTGAGTCACCTGCATATCTACATTTATCTGTTTATCTAAACAGCAATAAAATACATATGGCATCGAGGCAGCCATCAGGACTGCGAGGAGTGAAAAAGGAACGTCTATTAATTGAATAATTTACTGAATTATTATTTTCTACATTATATATCGATTAAACACAATTATAACCATTGTCCATACTTATTGTTTAACCATTTAACTCCCAACATATATTGTAGGCCTAAACTTATTCTTTTGATAGATCAATATTAGATAGATAACAATTTTAAGACCACTTTTCATTTTTTTTATACAGTCAAATATTCTTTGGGAAGAATTTAGGATGGTTCGAAATCTATAATCATTATAATGCATTGCCTACATTTATTGGTAACGCTTCTTGTTGCTAGATGATTATATGGAATACATTGAAAAGTTATTTGATGTTTTTCTAATGTTCTCCCTAAAGGATGGTGGTCGTCACAGGATTCAGTTCAAAAATTAGAATGATTGAATAAATGTTGGAGGGAAGAAGAGACTACATTGATGAAGTTTGGACTGATTTTCCGAAAACGAATTCACCGAAAACTAATTCGCCAGACCGAATTCTTCGGATACGAATTTTGCCGAATTCTAAATTTGCCAAAAACGGATTTACTGAAAACTAATTCGGCAGACCGTATTCTCCGGATATGTATTTGCCGAATTCTAAATTTGCCACAAACGGATTTACCAAAACTACTTCGCCAGACCGAATTCTTCGGATACGAATTTGCCGAATCCTAAATTTGCCAAAAACGGATTTACCGAAATACAGATTGGCCGAAGGACAAATTTACCAAAAGACGAACTTGTCGAAAACAGAATTCAATTAATTAAAAAGAACATTCCGGGAACCAAATTGATGGGGATGTTTTTTTGAGCAATCAAAGCTGCTCTGAATTTGTGTCTCTACTCGACTTCAGGAGATTTCTTTCACCTTTTACAGCCGTGAAGTTTTTATTTTTAAAGTTTTGATTGGGTTTGTTACAAAGCGTTTTTCTGTTGTAAAACAAAGAATCTATTTTCCGAACATTTTTATCGGAAAAATCATCACTTTAGTTAAAATGAAGAGAAAACTTTTCAAACATTTGCATGTATTTTAATTTGATGTCCTATAAATAAGAATGTGAAATTCAGAAATTTAAGTTATAAGCAATAGTTATAAGTCAAAATCCATAGTTTTAAGTCAAAATTCCAAAGTTTTGAGTCAAACTCCATAGTTTTGAGTCAAAATCCATAGTTTTAAGTCAAAATCCATAGTTTTAAGTCAAAATCCATAGTTTTAAGTCAAAATCCATAGTTTTAAGTCAAAATCCATAGTTTTAAGTCAAACTCCATAGTTTTAAGTCAAAATCCATAGTTTTAAGTTCAAACTCCATAGTTTTAAGTCAAAATCCATAGTTTCTAAGTCAAAATCCATAGTTTTGAGTCAAAATCCATAGTTTTAAGTCAAAATCCATAGTTTTAAGACAAAATCCATAGTTTTGAGTCAAAATCCATAGTTTTAAGTCAAAATCCATAGTTTTAAGTCAAAATCCATAGTTTTAAGTCAAAATCCATAGTTTTAAGTCAAAATCCATAGTTATAAGTCAAAATCCATACTATTAAGAAAAAAAATCTATGGTTTTAAGTCTAAATCCGGATTTAAACAAAATATAGGAGGAGGTGAAACTACACATACCCTCAAACTTCACATCAAATAAAATATAATCTCAAACTGCACATATTTATGCCTCGATACTTTTTCCTGAGTAAATAATATCCCAGTTAGATTATATGATTATGGTGATTTCTCTACCAAACTCTATTAAGCAACTATAGAGTAGAAATGAACTTCCACTCCAATCACTACTCCGAATGTATAATCGAATTGTTACTTTTTCTATTCGAAATATAACTTGAATCCTAAATAACGCAAAAGGGAACCCTAATCCTATTGAAGCAGATTAACTCATACTTTCAAATCCGCAGAATAGAATACAAGAGCGCGCAAAATATAATTAAGGTTGTTAGTCTGAAATGTGAATAATATTATTAAATCCTGTAATATATATAATATTATTATACACTCCTTCCCTTTTTCCTCAATAATCAGTATAGGATTTTGTGGTTCATTGAACTATTAAATCGAAAACGTGGTCATATTTATGTATTGAGAGAGAAAGTTATGGTGGGGCCATAGAAGATTGAGAGAGAAAGTTATGGTGGGGCCATAGAAGATTGAGAGAGAAAGTTTTGGTGGGGCCATAGAAGATTGAGAGAGAAAGTTATGGTGGGGCATAGAAGATTTAGAGAGAAAGTTATGGTGGGGCCATAGAAGATTGAGAGAGAAAGTTATGGTGGGGCCATAGAAGATTGAGAGAGAAAGTTATGGTGGGGCCATAGAAGATTTGGAGAGAAAGTTATGGTGGGGCCATAGAAGATTGAGAGAGAAAGTTATGGTGGGGCCATAGAAGATTTAAAGAGAAAGTTATGGTGGGGCCATAGAAGATTGAGAGAAAAAGTTATGGTGGGGTCGTAGAAGATTTAAAGAGAAAGTTATGGTGGGGCCATAGAAGATTTAAAGAGAAAGTTATGGTGGGGCCATAGAAGATTGAGAGAGAAAGTTATGGTGGGGCCATAGAAGATTGAGGGAGAAAGTTATGGTGGGGCCATAGAAGATTGAGAGAGAAAGTTATGGTGTGGCCATAGAAGATTGAGAGAGAAAGTTATGGTGGGGCCATAGAAGATTGAGAGAGAAAGTTATGGTGGGGCCATAGAAGATTGAGAGAGAAAGTTTTGGTGGGGCCATAGAAGATTTGGAGAGAAAGTTATGGTGGGGCCATAGAAGATTGAGAGAGAAAGTTATGGTGGGGCCATAGAAGATTTAAAGAGAAAGTTATGGTGGGGCCATAGAAGATTGAGAGAGAAAGTGATGGTGGGGCCATAGAAGATTGAGAGAGAAAGTTATGGTGGGGCCATAGTAGATTGAGAGAGAAAGTTATGGTGGGGTCATAGAAGATTGAAATAGAAAGTTGTTTGTTCTTTGACGAGAATGTCCGACGAAAAACGATAGATTAGTCTACAGAAAACACATCCAGTATTTTATTATCTTTTTTTTTCATTTTGAAACACCTTCTTTAAAATCTTTTTTTTTAATAATAAATACTGATTGAAATTTGCTTGAATAATTTATCGAATTAGATCGATGATCATTTTATCATCGATCATAATCACCGATAAAACACATAAAATCAGTTATTTCATTTTTTCAAAATTTGACTAACTGTCGGTGATTATAATTTAGACATGAAATAGTCAGAGTATTTGTCAAATTCACATTCACTGACTTATTCCACGACTCGACTGAGATAATGGAGACAAGTTTTCGGACTCTTCATTTCAGCATTTCCAATTAAAGAATGTTAGTGTCTGAGGAATTTTAATTTAAAAGCAAAAATAAAATTAACTGGCATCTCATTCCGCAAATTTCGACGAAAGAATCATTCATCATGATTTGGGTTGTGACAATACGCTTCATAAATCATAGATCTTAAGAATATCATATACGAAATGAAATGGTATCGAATACTATATACCGCTGGTGTAGAACCATTCAATACTCTATATTTCTCTCCGTCTATCATATTTTCTTTTATGATTGTAAAAGCATATTGTAACAACCCTAGGAAATTTATATCTGAGATACAGAATTAGGATTAATTTGCATCAATCGGTCCTCTCCAGGCTCTGGGGAAAAATGAGTTAATTAATTAATATTGTGGAACTAAGGTCTAAAGATCATTATTCTGCAAACTGCATACAATTCAGTTCGGTATTTATTTTCTATATGTTTTTAAAGTTTTTGAAACTCTGTATGCGACAATTATACGAATCACTAATCTGACACTGAAGAAAAAGATTGTAAACTCTTTGTTTTGAATTATAATTGGAATTTTATAAATAAACCTTGCTGGTTTGGCTTTAGTTTGAGATTTAGATTGTTTCCTGAAGTATTAAAACAATTCTATAATATGAATTAACCTAATTTTATACTTTTACATTAATATTTGATAGTGAATTGATGATACCTACTTAGCTGACATTCGAAACCAATAGTGTACATTCTTTTTCTTCAGACTGAAAATTGGCAAGTAGGAAGTAAAACGATGAATTTTTTAAAACAATATAAAATTAAAACTAATCTATCAAATTTCATGGGGTTTGCGGCAAAATGATATTAAACAAATTATCCTCATTAGTAAACAAATTTACTTGGTGGCTGGAGACTTTTAAGAGTCTCAATTCTGCAACGGAAACCAAAAAGATGAATAAGACAGCATGGTGTTGAATTAGATTTTCTGACTATTTAGATATTCACTGTACTGTGTACACGTCAAACTATATTTACTGTGTGTATTCTCTATTTCTACGAGTGTAGCACTGTCTCAATTCCGACTGGAATCCAAAGGAAGAGAACATCAGGAAGGGGAATTTAATGTAATTACCACAGCGTGTTGAGCTGCAATGCTCCTATGTGTGGGGATAAAATATTGAAACTCTAAAGGTAATAAGATTATCAAGTGGGGAAAGAAAGACAAAATATCGAGCAATTTGAACGGTAAATATGGAACGTATACTTCAGAGAGTAAAATGTACCTATGGATTCCTTTTGATTAATAAATTTGAAGCTGGAATTTGTTGTTTTGAGTTCTTAGTCAGAGTTTAAGGGAATATTTGTATGAAAAATTTGTTTCTGAAAATCCGAAAAAAAATATAAAAAAATAACGAATATTTGGAAAATATATAAACTGGAAACATTGAAATCTGAAGAAGCGGATAATCGAAAAACAGAAAAACCCGGGAAACAGATAATCCCGGAAATAAATAATTCTGTGAATTTATGAAAATAAAAGTAAGACCGAATATAAGACTTAACAGTTAAGTTTCTCAGTCACTGACAGAAACATAAGCTGCATCTTAACCTTTACTTAAGTTCTTCAAATTTCTACATTGGCAAACCTCTACTAAAACTGTAAAGATATTTACCGATTTACCGAACTAGTAATGGCAGTCGATATGGTGTACTTCTGTGTTTGGAAAAGTATAATCAACTATCGTGAGCAGTCGAAAGCCAATTATAAATCGATGTTATAAAGAACATTTATCTGTGACTTAACATGACTCGAAGAAAACACAATCGAAAGTTATCATAAAAGAAAAACACTTATTCTATCGTCTTTCGTCGGACATTATCGACATCTTCAAATCGCAAAGACGTCAAAATGATATTTTTAAACTATATGTTCACAATTTTTCTTTCAAACATATGTTCACAATTTTTTTTAAATGAATTTAGTTATATTATTTTTTCGATTCATTTTCAACGTCTATTCACATTCGAAAAATGGTCATAATGGACGTACTCCATATTTTAAATGATTACGAATGTTCCGCGTATTTTACCGTAAGATATCGTAGTCATAGACCTATAGTCGCTAATGTTTGACGCCAATAGCCTGGTTAGAAATAATAGCGGTTAAAATATAGTTACGACTGAATTGGATCATTCACCATCTAAGTATCTATATCAGTGATCTAAGGTTGATGATCACCTCTTTTTAATCTACCGATCGGTTGACTAGAAATGTTTTCCAGAGTATTAGCAAAGAAAAATAGCAAGCTGCACTTCACCACTTCGTTCCTAATTGCCAAAGTTGTACCGTTAAGAAGATAGATAGGTTGGTGCCCTAAGGCTTTGTTTGCTGCTAAACTATTTGAACTGTTGATTCCACTACAACAATATTCTTTATTGATGAAGAAAAAAAAAGAATATGAATGCAAAGTTTTAATTCCTAGTATGAGAATGGAATATTGGTTCTAGGTGTATTCCACCCCGGTGTACCTGTGTATTCCACCCCGGTGTATCTGTATATTCCACCCCGGTGTATCTGTATATTCCACCCCGGTGTATCTGTATATTCCGCCCCGGTGTATCTGTATATTCCACCCCGGTGTATCTGTATATTCCACCCCGGTGTATCTGTATATTCCACCCCGGTGTATCTGTATATTCCACCCCGGTGTATCTGTATATTCCACCCCGGTGTATCTGTATATTCCGCCCCGGTGTATCTGTATATTCCACCCCGGTGTACCTGTATATTCCACCCCGGTGTACCTGTATATTCCACCCCGGTGTATCTGTATATTTAATTCCACCCCGGTGTACCTGTATATTCCACCCCGGTGTATCTGTATATTCCACCCCGGTGTATCTGTATATTCCACCCCGGTGTATCTGTATATTCCACCCCGGTGTACCTGTATATTCCACCCCGGTGTACCTGTATATTCCACCCCGGTGTATCTGTATATTCCACCCCGGTGTATCTGTATATTCCAATCCGGTGTATCTGTATATTCCACCCCGGTGTATCTGTGTATTCCACCCCGGTGTATCTGTATATTCCACCCCGGTGTATCTGTATATTCCACCCGGTGTATCTGTATATTCCACCCCGGTGTATCTGTATATTCCACCCCGGTGTACCTGTATATTCCACCCCGGTGTATCTGTATATTCCACCCCGGTGTATCTGTATATTCCACCCCAGTGTATCTGTATATTCCACCCCGGTGTACCTGTATATTCCACCCCGGTGTACCTGTATATTTCACCCCAGTGTATCTGTATATTCCAATCCGGTGTATCTGTGTATTCCACCCCGGTGTATCTGTATATTCCACCCCGGTGTATCTGTATATTCCACCCCAGTGTATCTGTATATTCCACCCCGGTGTACCTGTATATTCCACCCCGGTGTACCTGTATATTTCACCCCAGTGTATCTGTATATTCCAATCCGGTGTATCTGTATATTCCATCCCGGTGTATCTGTGTATTCCACCCCGGTGTATCTGTATATTCCACCCCGGTGTATCTGTATATTCCACCCCGGTGAACCTGTATATTCCACTCTGGTGTACCTGTATATTCTTCCACCCCGGTAGGGGGAAATCCACTCTTGCTAAATTCAAGAAAGTATAAACATTTTTCAATATATAAACGGAATAAGGGGACACAAACTCTCAAACTGGACCGGTATCCTTACCTTTTTACCATAGGATAGTGTATTAATTTTTTAACAGGTATTGGAATTTAGTGTTGGATAATTGTCGGGGTGGTCACCAGCCACCGAAATATTTGTCACATATCAAATACTACAGATATTTTGTGATGGTGGGGCCATAGAAGATCAAGTGAAGTCTCAACTTGATCTCCTATGGCCCCACCATAACTATTCAGTTACATATAAAGGTGAGATAAGTCGTACACCTACAACTGTAGCCTATATAACTTGCTGGGTAAAATTAATTTTTTCATAAATTATTGCTGTAAGATTATAATTGTTTTGAATCACCAAAATATTCTATCCCAGGGAGAGAAAACTCGAACTTTCCTCATATCATTTGACGACCTCTCAAAATTTAATTTAAATTATTTCTTATATGTATTTTTGTCCATAGAATCCGAAAATCTTAACAGTTTTTTGTATAAACTGATACATTTTGATATATGAAGGCTTGAAGTTATTTATTTCCTATCTGTATTACTGAAGGATTGAAAATACTCATGTCTTCATTGAAATTACTCAAACATCATATTTTTTTTTACATGAAACTGTAATGTAGTTTGTTGTATTCGCTATTTTGTTGCTCTGCACACTTCATGATTGATCAATGACTTGGAAGGGAGGCTCGGGGGGCAGGCCCTCCGAAATGTATATATCAAATATTTCCAGTTTCCGTGATATTTTCCATTTATTACTTCGATACTGATATACAGTTTGTGTAATTGTGTATGTCCCCTGCCAGGTCGTTAATCAATCATAAAGTGCACAGTGAAACAAACTAGCGGATATAACAAACTACATTACGGTTATCTTTGACCGGAAAGGGCAAAAAAAAACGTGAAAACGAATTATTTTTAAAGTTCTCAATCATTCAGTAATACATAAGAAACTAGATTATGTGCACTCGGTAGAGCGCATACCTTCGCCGCCGTTTATCTAGTTGCTACCAAAATCTGATAAACTGGTAACTGGATAGTGACCAATCGTCCCACCAAGTTTCATGCAATATGGTTCAATACTTTTTTAATTATTGAGTTTTAAATGACCTTGACCTTTGACCTGATCGCTTCCTAAATTCTAACAGATGGTTCCTGGACATTAACCAATTGTTCCATCAAATTTCTGATAATTTGGTCGAATACTTTTTGAGTTATTGAGTTACAAACGGCCTTGACCTTGATCTTTGACCTTTGACCCGATCGCTCCCCAAATCTAACAAAATGGTTCCTGTATATTGACCAATCGTCCCACCAAGTTTCATGCAATATGGTTCAATACTTTATGAGTTATAAATGACCTTGACCTTTGACCGGGTCACTCCCAAAAGTGTTCCAGCAGGTCACTGGATATGGGCTAATCATTTCACCAAATTTCAAGCAATTTGGTTGAATAATTTTTCAGTTAAGCGAATAACAAGATGATAAATAAATAAATAAATAAACGACGGCTAAAATATGACTTTCCCGCATTCTGCGAAGGTAATAAATAACTTCAAACATATATATTTAAAAACTTATTAGTTTCTACAAAAAACGGTTATGATTTTCGAATTCTATGGACAAAAGTACACAAGAAAAAATTAATTTAAATAAAATTTGATGGGGGTCATCAAATGGAAAAGATCCGAAAATTCAGAAGAACATAGAAGATTAACAGAAGTTTCTATTTAATATTCTAGGCCCACCATAGAAGGTTAAGAGGGTTCCCTATTCAATCTTCTATGGCCCACCATAGAAGATTAAGAGGGTTCCCTATTCAATCTTCCATGGCCCACCATAGAAGATTAAGAGAGGTTCCCTATTCAATCTTCCATGGCCCACCATAGAAGATTAAGAGAGGTTCCCAATTTAATCTTCTACGGCCCACTATTACTTTCTTTCTGTTTTATACCATATTGTCCATTTTCTGCTATGTTGCAGAGCTCTAAGAAAAGATCCAATTAATGACTCCTGTCTTAATCTTAACTGTAGCCCCATTAAAACTAATGGCATTGAAGTTTCTATTTTTCGCGACAATTTGTTATTTAATAATAAAGAAGGAATTAACGAAGGAATGTAAGCAATTAACCAGTGCTCTAATAACTTCTTCGTAATTATGATTAAAAGAAATAAATTTATAATGGGGGAAATTGTTCACTATTTTCCATTACGGTAAATATTGATGGTATTTTATCGTAAAATATCGTAATAGAGAGTTTAAAGACATTATCGTCTGAATTTTTTATTAGGAATTTTATAATTTTATGATGAATTACGATTGACATTTTTTCGGCAAATTATTTCTTTCATTTTATCTTTTTTTTATCATCGCATATAATAGGTATTTTTTTCCACAGGAGAGACAAGCACCGATAACTCTGTTTTGTAATATTTTTCGCATGTTTTACAGCATCATCACTATTCTATTCCCGTTCAGACAACTTTCAGCGTTGGGGGAAACACATACAAAAATGCTCCAAATGAAACTTTTGATCAAATTTCAGCAGAAAGTTTAAATATTCTCCTCGAAGAAGGAAGTTCGTGCGGGGAAATTCCCAAGAAACTTTGAATAAAGAAGCTAAGAGTTCAATTCGACATCTGACAGCAGCTAAGGTAAGTGCTGAGGGATATTTATCAATGAATAACTTTATTGTTAGGAATGAGTGGTGAAGATATAGAACCAGATTACGTGCACTCGGTAGAGCGCATACCTTCACCGCCGCTTATAATGACCTTTACCATCCAATAATACTTGAGTTATGAATGACCTTGACCTTAACCTTTGACCCGTACACTTCCAAAATTTAATAAACTGGTAACTGGATAATGACCAATCGTCCCACCAAATTTCAGGCAATTTGGTTGAATACTTTTTGAGTTATGCGAATAACAAGAGGATAAATAAATAAATGAAAAATGCCGTCTTAACATTACCTTCTTCATTCTGCGAGGGTAATAAAATATACATCTTGCCACTTTGAGATTCTTCCTTGTTCACATAGGGTAAAGAATCTATCTACCAACATCTATATAGGGAAGTATTTGATTAGGTTCACAGTAGGTCAATATGAAATTTCTAAAGGGCCGTACACACGTAGGGTTTTTATTAGTCTTTCCACCAGACATTTTGCTAAGCTCCTCCTACTTTTTCCACGAGAATATAAGAAGAAACGAAATTATTATTATGTATGTTAGTTGGTATCCATGATACCTGCAGTGGAAAAAGTAGGAGGAGCTTATAAAAGAGGCTGGCAGAAAAACTTAAAAACCCTACGTGTGTACGGCCCTTTAAGGTCAATTTGGTGCACTACGTTAACGCTCATTGTCCGACTACTGTGATTGTTTGTGAGTACTCTTCCCTTTATTGTAGAATAATGAACATTTGTTTGCCATAGAGATCCACAGACTCTGACTGGAATATCATAATGCGAATTGAATGGAGGTATTAGAGGCTCAGGTAGGGGCGGTTTTGAAGGAGATTAAAAACAGGTTAGGCAATCGTTTTGAAGATTGCAAGGAGCCTATTGCTAATACATTTCCCACTTTCTGGTGATAGTCAATGGATTTATTTCACATTAGGCAAACAGCCAATTGAAAATATTAATCGAATACAGGGTGTTTCAGTTCAGATCAGACGAGATTTGACAGCTTGCAATCTAAACCAATCTAAACCAATCTAAATAAATCTAAACCAATGTAAACCAATCTAAACCAATGCAAACCAATCTAAACCAATCTAAACTAATCTAAACCAACTTACTAAATTATATCCATATGGTTGCTAAACTTAGGGTCAGGGTATCAATATTTCAATAACGAAGCAATTTTGAATATTTTGCTATTCATGAAAAAGGTTTTTCTTTGTGCAAGCTGTCGAATTTTGTGTGATCTAAAGTGGTACATCCTGTATAAAATATAGATAAAACAAAAAATATTCTGAATTAAAGTTTGCAAAAATGATTACTAAGCTAACTGACATATCCCAGGTAGAAAAGCTTCAAGGGAAAACTTTGTCCATACATAATTTTCCTAATATTGTCCCAACATTGTCCCAACATTGTCCCAACATTGTCACAACATTGTCCTAACATTGTCACAACATTTGTCCTAACATTGTCCCAACATTGTCCTAACATTGTCCCAACATTGTCCTAACATTGTCCCAACATTGTCCTAACATTGTCCCAACATTGTCCCAACATAATTTTCCTAATATTGTCCTAACATTGTCCCAACATTGTCCTAACATTGTCCCAATACTGTCCCAATGCCCTGACAATGTTTTTCAGAAGAACATGGCTACCCGAGACAGGATATTAGCATCATAATAACATACATCCGATCTCATAAGCTTGCAAGTATTCCATTATTATGCCGTCATATAGCAGAAAGATACACTTTTATAGAACTCTATAATGCTATTTCCTATAGATATATTGCTGTCTGTTGAAATGAGTCATTCCATGGACAGTTGTAAAAAAAGTGAATACGTACTGGACATTACGCAGCCTATCCGTTAAAATATCCATCCAGTTATAATTTTCATTGAATATTCTATATAATATTATAAATATATATTTATATCCAAATCAGTCGCTTTACTAATTTAAGTAAAGTATTTAATTGTGGTAACTACATACTGTAGTGAATGCAATCTCGTAGTAGCTTTTTGGCATCCAAGCGCACTCACTGAACAATATTTTCGCTTATGGAGCTACTTTCATTCATTTCTTTTTCTTCTATAGGTCCCTAGTATATATTTTATTTTTGACATCGGCGATATGGCCATTTTAAGCCTCATACTAAATTACATCTATTTTTTTAAATATAGAAGTTTATTTTATTTTGTGGGTTTATTCCATTAAACTGCTTTATTTACGATATAGAAATCATGTAAAGACCCTCTTCGACGATACCGGTACAATATCGCTTCTTCCGCCATATTAATTAGCTTTCCCCGTCCACATTAAAGGCTCTTGCGTTCACGTCAAGAATATATTGGAAAGCTCACGGCCCTGATTTCACTACTCATTAGTCATTTTATTTCACCGATGAAGTCCTTTGTAACTCCGTCAAACTCTTGAAAGACTCTCTTGTCGGTCTTCGAACGGGACTTCGACCTACAGCCTTTGACTGCCTCCCAATTCCATTTGGAATGGGAATTAAGCTGGAATGAACTGACTGTGCCTTTATTGTCCAATAACAGTTATAGCAGTTATAGGTAGTGGGTCTGAACTGCCTGTGTGTTGTATAACGGCATTTCAATGATCTTGTTTTTCAAAAGATGGAAGCTATGATCAAAAGTAAGTAATCTATTTATTAGTTATATCACTCCCCATAAAATAGTTTGCCTATTTTCATTCATTTGTCTTTCTGTCTGTCACGCTTTAAGTAATATTCAGAAAATCCGAATATACAGAAAAATTAGAAATTACATTAAAATCCGACAAAATTCAGAATCTGAAAAAATGAAAAATCATTAATAAAAAGGAAAAAAATAAAATATTAGACAAAAGAAAAAAATATAATCCCGTCCTTTTTGACGGGTAATACACTAGTATTCAAATAAATAAAATACGGGTAATACCGTATAGGATCTTGGCACGGTTGCTCTTCCTTAACTCTTTCTTTTGGTTTTAGATATAGTTGGTACATCTCGCCGAGCATGAGAACTCTTGACTCGATGACTAACGAACCAACTGATTTCAACGACAGTTTCTTTAAAAGGCACCTTTCTAACAGCTAAGACCTACTCATAAGTAGTAGAATAACTTTAGAGTTATAACTTTTCACGTAGGTTATAGATATATCTTCGGTTGAATATAAAAATTGGTCTAGAATTTTTTCAAAAGGCCCCCTACATTAGAAAAATACATGGTTTCTTCAGACCTCCTTTAAATAATTAAGAAAAAGAATATTATCTTTGAATATTATTTACTGTAGGGTTGTGACAATATGCGTTTGAAATCATAGATCCTGTAAATATTATAGACGAATTGAATTAAAGACTATTGAATCGTTCTACACCAGTGGTATATAGTATTCGATACCATTTCATTTCGTCTATGCCTCTATGGTATTCCTAAGATCTATGATTTTAATAGTGTATTGTCACAACCCGATTAATTAGTTTCCAGAAAATAGTTCATAGCTACTTAGGAAGGAAGTAGGAAAATGTAATGCTTAATCTTTAATGGCTGCACCATAGATTATTGACTGGTTGGTTTTAGAGTCACAAAATATGAATTGTATCGTTCATTTTTTGACCCAGTTGTGAAATACGACTTCCTACAATGGATAATATGGGTTTTTGTGTGTTTTTAATGACAGCTGTCATGAAATACGACACCTTCCAAATATAAAAATTATATACGACTCATCAATCTTAAAATGTGATATTTTGGTGATTGTCTGTCATGAAACACGACTCCTCATGTTATACGAAACGTAATACCAACCTAACCTACCTTCAATTGATAAGCAAAAAGCTTTTCTATGTTTATACCATTCATTTTAGGTACAACTTATTAAACCTTATAATATAAGGTTTATTAAACTTTATAATACAATTAAATATTCTTCATTAAATGTTTGAAGCAATCACATAAATAAGTTGGTAAGTTTGTCGTAACTACGATACAAAAATTTGCTATTATATTTATTCTAATTATTATTGAATTCAATTACTAATAATTGAATGAAAATTAAGAGGAGTTGGATTGTTTTAACATTGTCTCTATATAACTGTCATGAAAGCTACTCCCCTGAATTTCTCCCCGTATGAATACTGAAGAGATACTATTTAATTACCATGTGAGGAGTCGGATCGAATTTTTGTATTTCAAGGGAGTCGTGTTTCGTAACAGCCATCTCTTTCCAAACACCAAAATATCATATTTTAAGATCGAGGAGTCGGATCGAATTTTTGTATTTCAAAGGAGTCGTATTTCGCAACTGGGCCAATTTTTTTATAAAAAAAGAAACATATTTCAAGTAATCAAATGACAACAATAATAGAATGCAATTTAATTCTAAGACTAATAGATTAAATAATAAAATCATGGTGTCTTAACAGGGTAGTTACCTTATCTTAATCAATATAATTATTTATTTAAAGAAAAAGCGAGCAGACTGGACGAACACTTTACCTGTTTCTCCAAAGTGGACCACATCAAGCAGGTCACTCGAATGTTTTGATGTCATTCCTGAAATCTCATCTAGAAATTCCCGATAATTTTCTGCGGCTAACGATGGCTATCGATTTCACGTCTGATGCACAATGGGTTCTCAAAATCCCGATTGCGATTGGATTCCGATGCAGAGACATTGGTTTTATTTGGTTAGCAAAGAGCAGAGAGAACTCCTCTATAGTGAACCATCCTGTATAGTAGAGTCATGTATAGTGAACTTACCTTCATAGTGAACGTATTTGTAAAAAATGACTATAAGTTTTCTATCTCTATATAGTAAATTAGTTGTATTTAATGATATATGAGTTCTACCAGTGCAACTCCTCTATAGTGAAGTCATGTGTAGTGAACCATCCTGATTTTTAGAGTGATGAGAAATGAAATACCCTGTATAATGAATTTATTTCATAAATAAAGATATATTTTATATAGTCTGCCATGAAAAGGGCAGTTTTCCATTCATCTCTTATATCCTTTATAGTGAACTAGTTGGAGTTCACTATAGAGGAGTACCTCGGTACTTAGGAACGCAAGTGAAGAGTACAGCTCGATAGAATAAATAATACAGATTGCAATTAACTGGTTAGGCCTATAATATACTTGCAGTTTCACCGCCGCGTTTTCTCTGACCTGTTTCCGCTTCTTCAATTAATAACGGTTGGATAAATGGAAGGCGGTAACAACGCTAGTGTAGTATGCAAATTTAATTTCCATTTAATTAACCTTGATTACTTGAAGACGCGTTAATAGGGCAGAGAAAACGCGGCGGTGAAACTGCTAGTACAGTATGGGCCACAAACAGTCGTGAAGATTTTATTCATTTTTCGTGATTTGTATGGAACAATATTAGGGTAAGCTACGAATTATTGGTCAGTACCACATTTTGGGTCATATAACAAAAAACTATTAAACAGTAATTATTGAAGTTTCTGTTTTAATTATTAAATCGTTTATTCTTATATGAACGAAAATGTGGAACCGACCGACAATTTGTAACTAACCCTATCTTGAATTTACTATGTTTTTATATTTTATTATAATGTACAAGTTAAATAGTATATTGATTTATGAATAAATGTTTCGCACGATCTTTTTTTTCTGATGTCAATCAATGATTGTAGATCAAAAGAATGATTAAATAACTTTTTGAATAGGAAAATAAATATAAACAAATAATATTTTATTTCTGTCATAGATTTTTTTTATACAAAATTGGAATATTCATTATTAGTTAAATTTCTATGATGATTAAGCTGAATAATTATGTATATTATTTCATTGACGAGTTAAATAATAGTTAAAGTATTAATTTCTACATTCCTTAGTGTTATTTCATATTTTCACTGCCGTAATAACCCATAATTTCATATTTTCACTGCCGTAATAACCCATAATTTCATGTTTTCACTGCCGTAATAACCCATAATTTCATGTTTTCACTGCCGTAATAACCCATAATTTCATGTTTTCACTGCCGTAATAACCCATAATTTCATGTTTTCACTGCCGTAATAACCCATAATTTCATGTTTTCACTGCCGTAATAACCCATAATTTCATGTTTTCACTGCCGTAATAACCCATAATTTCATGTTTTCACTGCCGTAATAACCCATAATTTCATGTTTTCACTGCCGTAATAACCCATAATTTCATGTTTTCACTGCCGTAATAACCCATAACTTCATGTTTTCACTGTCGTAATAACCCATAATTTCATGTTTTCACTGCCGTAATAACCCATAATTTCATGTTTTCACTGCCGTAATAACCCATAATTTCATGTTTTCAGTTCATGCCGTAATATGTTATATATAGTCCTCGGTCTAAAACTCCAAAAACAGTTTCACTCCAATCTCCAAGTCATGAATAAATTACTTTTCAAATCAATATCGGCTTCAGGGTTAGGAAATGAAAACACAAAATGAGATTAAAATGCAATTTCAGGTCCGTCACTACCCATCAATATTAAATTCCGCTATGAACTCAGTCAAACGGACATCAACTACTAATTCCTTTGTAATTAGTCTGATTTGTACCTCATAATTATAATCATCGTATTGATGTGTTGATTAGCAGGTGAAAAGGATTTATTCCTGGGATATTAAGGGAG
>CANNZV010004998.1:0-32327 GCA_947561585.1 Caprella mutica
CATGCAGTGTATAGAAACTTAGATTAATATTAGGTATATAGCATGTTCCTTATCATTGATGATGCGTTAACTTTTCTCATGTTGCAGATGGAATAACTGCAAAACAAGACACAACAAATAATATCGTTCCTGATCAAAATAGTATCACTTGGCCTGAGGTAAATTGGACCAATTACATTCTACTTTGAAAAAACCTTAAAGAATCATATCTGAATTTAATGATTAATATATTTAATAATGCTGTAAAGATTACTGATCAGCTGTCATATTTTAAATTATTTTTCAATAAATATCAAACAAATTCGTCTTGGCAAGAAAATTTATTTAATATTTCACTAGGTATGAACTCTTTCGATCATGTTTTCTCGATGTTTGTCAGGTTATGCTAGGTACTCTACTCTCAGCCGGGCAGGTGTACGCAGTTGAAGGAACGCTATGTTCTATTTTGGTTCTACTGGGCCTTATAGTTAATTCGCCAATACTTGCTGCTGTGTCTTATATAGGAGGGTTCATCGGAACATTTGTAGGTAATTATTCCATAGTTATCATATGAAAACAACGTGAGTTGGTGAAACTAGTGAATTAGCAATGTTACTACCAAATATGTGAGTACAAGAAGACCTTCTACAGTTTTTGAATGAAGTGCTCCCAGATTTAGGGAAAAGAACAGACAATATAGTGTACCACGTAATTTTGGTCAAGTAAAAACTCTTTAACAAAATCTTTTTAACAACGTAATACTACTTCTTTCCTCAGCTCTGCTTATTACTTCGGCCAATCAGCACTCATTAATAGTGGCGGGAGTTTGGGGCTATAATGGCTTTCTCTCTTGTGCGTGTATTATGTTCTTCTATGAGGTTGCCTGGAAATCTATCGTCTTTGCAATTTTGAATTCTGTCTCTGCAACCGTAATGCAAGCTGCCATTCTTCCCCTGTTTGCTGCTGTGAGTGATGATGGTAGTCGTGAAAAGAAATATGTGAATCTTGAGAAGAAATGCAATTAACGGCGAAAGTTTAGAAAATACAAATTTTTCGAAAACTCTCTAAAGATTTTGAATGGATATTAGATTTCTAGTTATTATATTCTAAAATAAACTAAAAATATTGAATATTCCATTCCAGGTATCAAAGTTAGTTTTTGAGACAACGTTGACCCAATATTGTTATAATATTGGAACAATGTTACCCCAAGAATTTTTGCTCTCTGAGAGAGATTTAATTTTTTTTTTTTCGTCTTCAGAATAATCTGCCGGTATTCACATTTCCATTCTGCATTTCTTCAATTCTGTTCATGCTCGTGGCTGACAGCACAGCTTGTGGTTTGAAAAGAGCAAAGACGGTAACTTATATTGAGGAACATTTATGGAACCTATACTTCATGAAGACGAAGCATGGGAAAAATGCTGAATGTGGCGAAGAAGGAGATACAGGACTTAAAAATTCAAGAATAAATATAGCAGAATCTAACTCCGAAATTATCAATATTTGATCAATCTAAGTTGATAAATTTGTTCATTAATCGATATAAAAAGAAAAATTCATAGAAATAGTTCAATAGAGATAATTGATGAGAATTATTGTATATTTAATATCTGACCAAAGTAAATAAAAAGCTGTTGATGTTTCTAATTGAAGCTATGTATAATATATATTATATAGTATATAGAAGGCCTAAGCTATGAACATATTGTATAGTGTACAACAGTAAATTGTACATAATACAAAAATTTCCAGTTCCAATTTATTTATTATTCGGTACAATAGAACTCCTCTATAATGAACTCCTGTATATAGTGAACTTTCCTGAGTAGAAGTCTGCATAGTGAACTTGCCTCTATAGTGAAAATACTTAGTTTAGTCTGCCACAAATGACTATAAATTTTCTATTCATCTCTATATATTAAATTAGTTATATTTCAGGAAAGAGAAGTTCTACCAGTGCACCTCCTCTGTAATGAAGTAAAATGTAGTGAACCATCCTCTAAATTTTACAGTTCCCAGAAATGAATAACCCTGTATAATGAACCTATTTTAAAAAGAAAGAAAATATTTTGTATAGTATGCCATAAACAGTTTTTATTCATCTTTTATATCCTCTATATTAGAGTAATTAAACTCTATAGTGAACTAGTTGGAGTTCATTATAGAGGAATTCCACAGTATCATTCCTAATACCATAAGAGTGCTGCAAATTAAATTTTGTGCCAATCGTCAATTTTCAGATCAATATTAGCAGTGGTCCTTAACCTGGGTTCGATCGAACCCCAAGGGGCCCTAGGTTTGGTGTCTCCGTGGCGGTTTTTTGTAATCTTGTTTTTGTTTAAATTCATGTTTTGTTTGTTCTTTGAACACAGTGATTTTATACGCAAATAATTGTTAGTACAATTTGTGCACTAATAGTCTAATCAGTATATAGATCATTAATTACATACATATAGTCTGATTTTGAAGAAGAAGAAAAAGAGTAAGTACATTTCATTTTTCCAACAACGAAGGGTTCGATGAATGTTGTATGGAATCCGTGAGGTTTGGTAACTTCATTAGGGTTGAGAACTACTGAATTAGAGTTAATACTCCATTCTATATCTACAGTGAGGATTAACATACATATTTCAAATATTTAGTTACCTATTCTATTTTGCTACCTACTTGCCAAAAGAAAACTCATCCACTTTTCTAAATTAGAGCATAATTGATACTTATTTCTTCCAAATAAATATTTAAAGCGACTGATAACTTCCCAGGAAACCCATCTGCAGGACCCCCATGGCCATAACTAACTTAATTATAACTTCTTTTGCAATGAAAATTTTACTTTCAAAACTATAATTAACACGTAACATGACATCGAAAAGAGAAAAATTGGTAACCATGGTTATCATATTTTAAAAAAAAAAATCAAATAAACGCAATAGGTATATAAGAAAACGTTTGTTATTTTATAACATTAAGAACATTTTGAAAAAAAATTATACTATATACCTATACTAGTGTACTAACCCCGTTAAAAATAACGGGTCTTCAATAGAAACTGAATGTTGATTCAATACAAATTTTATAAATAAATGAATTTTCTCAAAGTAATTCAAGTAATTGTGATGTTTCTTTTATTTTCAGTATTTTTTTTCCAAGTTTCTTGATTTATTTTTATTTTTGGGGGAAATTTTTGAGTTTTCTGGGGTTTTAAGTTTACTAAAAAAATTTAGTTTTCTGAAATTTTTAGTTTTCTAAATTTCTTAAGTTTTCTAAAATTCTTAAGTTTTCTAAAATTCTTAAGTTTTCTAAAATTCTAAAAAAATTTAAAATTCTAAAATTTTCTTTAATTTAAAAAAAATGAGTTTTCTGAAAATTTGAGTTTTCTGAAAAAATTGAATTTAAAAAAGAGTTTTCTAAAAAAATTGAGTTTTCTAAATAAATTGATTTAAAAAAAAAGTTTTATTTTTTTATTTTTTTTTTTAAATCAATTTTTGATCTTTTTTTGATCGATTTTATTTTATTTCTATTTTTTAAGTTCTATAAAATTTTCGAGTGAGATTTTTTAATTTGAGATTTTTTTGAGAATTTCGATTTTTAATGAGAATTTAGATTTTTTGAAAATTTGGATGTTTTTTGAAAATCTAGAGATTTTTTAAAATCTAAAGATATGTAGGTATTTGATATGTTTGACAAATTGAAATTTGAAACAGATATATTATATCCCTCCCTATAATAAAGAGCTTTGTGTTTTTATATATAAATCAATCACGCTCAAGAGTTTTTAATAAAACTCAAAAAAAAAATCTAAATTTAAAAAAATCTCTAAATTTCAAAAATCTCTAAATTTTAAAAAATCTCTAAATTTTAAAAAATCTCTAAATTTAAAAAAAATCTCAAATTTTAAAAAGTCTCTAAATTTTGAGCAATCTTCGAATCTATTAATTTTGAAAAATATTTTTCAAAATTAAGAGATTTTTTAAAATTTAGAGATTTTTTAAAATTTGGAGATGGATTAAAATTTAGAGATTTTTAAAATTTGAGAGATTTTTTTTTTTGAGTTTTATAAAAAAACTCTTGAGCGTGATCGATCAATTTATATAGAAAAACACAAGGCTCTATATTATAGGGAGGGATATAAAATAGCTGCTTCAACAAGAAAATTTCAATTTGTCAAACATCAAATACCTATAGCTACAAATTAAACGTAATTATAATCTATTTTTAGATGGTACCGTCATTATGCCAGTCTAAAAAATATTAGTATGTGAAATTTAACTATCAATTCAATTTAGTGCACCTCAAATTACCTACAATAAATAAAGGTCTTCTCAGGCTCCAGAAGAAAATGAGCTTATTATGCCTATTATAAAACTAAAGTTTAGCATCATTAGCAAATCGCATAAAATTCGGTTAAGTATATATAGGGGAGAACCGGGAGCATTCGGACAGTTTGTGTTAAAAACTGAATAATTCGTAAACTTATTCGAATTTTACTTGGTACTTTCTTTTATCTAAAGTTATTTTGTTACTTATTTTTACTTTTTGCTTATGAATTATATTTCGTGGGAGGTTGTGGAAATCAGCGATTTAGTGTATGAAATATTTCCGCGTTTTCATCAACCATCATTCGACTTCAGTTTTTAAAAATTATAAGACGGCATTTAATTGTGGCTCCTGCCTCCTGTTCTCACATATTTGATTCTAGAATTGGCTTTGTGATCACGTTAAAAGTTTTACTAAATTTTCATAGAGTTTTCTAGGATAGCTAGTTAGTGATTTTAATTATTATATTCCTAACTAGACGGAGTTTCACATAGGAATTTTTCAATTTGCAATCTTGTAAACATATTAGGTGAGTACCTACTATTATTTTTTTATATACCTAGGTATACCGATACAGTGATGTCACTGATACTCAGATACTGTGTCCATGCCAAAGTGAAAGATGCATAAATGATCCAAATAGGCTAAAAGCCTAAAATAGCTAAATTTTAATCTTTTGAATTGTAGTTATTAAGTTACTTAACTTAAGTACCTACTATAACTTTTAGAGTTTTACTGTTTTAGTCTTTTATGATTAACTTTTTAAAACAAATTAAGAACTCGGTTGGACTGTAGGACAGTAGGAGTAGGACCATAGATGATAGGTCAAGGTCAAGGTGATTTCTTTGTAGATACCCTTTTCAGCGGGTCTGTCCTCCTTCTCACTACTTCAGGCTTTTACCTCTGCCATCACATTGAAAAAAGAAACGATTCACTTATTTTCATATTTTCAAGCTTCACTTAGCACTATGCTTAATCACTAACACTTAACACTTAATTTTACACTAATCACTACACTTATCACTACACTAATCACTACACTTATCACTATACTTATCAATGTCACGCGCGTTTGAGTGATCTGCAATATCGACCGATTTCGCTGCGCAATCTGTTGATCAACAGTTTGCGCAGCCATCGATCGATAGCGCAACCATCAATCGATCCCTGCGCGTTCGAATGATATGATTTTTTTTTAATTTGTACATCAAAATCGCACATTGGATTGCGTATATCGATCGATAGCGCAACCATCGATCGATTTTTGCGCGTTTGAATGATATGATTTTTTTAGTTTGTACATCAAATTGGCACATTTTATAGCGTATACTAAAATGAATCATATCATTCGAACGCGCAGGAATCGATCGATGGCTGCCCTATCGATCGATATCTACTCGTTCGGATGATACCAGTCTGCAGAATATGGAACATTTTTCCAAGACTCTCTGCGGGAGTTTTTGATTGAATTTTAGAAATTGGAGATCTCTGCGGGAGATCTTTAATTAATTCCTATGTTACCATTAATTTAGCTGCGGGAGATTTTGAATTAATTCCTATGTTACCATTAATTTAGCTGCGGGAGATTCTGAATCTGCTGCTGAGAGTCAGAGAGTAGCCCTTTCTCAAATTAAAGTCTCTGCGGGAGCAGAGACACATTCTGCAGACTGGGGATGATACAGGTTTTCTTTGTTTATTCATTTAATTAATTGTTTTGTTTTTATTATGAAAATACTTTTTTATATTTAATAAGTCGACCATCAGTCGATTGTTGCTCTATTAAATGTAACAATTAGATGCATAAACTAACAAAATCCATATCATTCAAACGCGCAACAATCGACTGATGGTTGCTCTATTAAATGTAACAATTAGATGCATAAACTAACAAAATCTATATCATTCAAACGCGCAATATTCGTTGATGGTTGCTCTATTAAATGTAACAATTAGATGCATAAACTAACAAAATCCATATCATTCAAACGCGCAACATTCGTTGATGGTTGCTCTATTAAATGTAACAATTAGATGCATAAACTAACAAAATCTATATCATTCAAACGCGCAACATTCGTTGATGGTTGCTCTATTAAATGTAACAATTAGATGCATAAACTAACAAAATCCATATCATTCAAACGCGCAACATTCGACTGATGGTTGCTCTATTAAATGTAACAATTAGATGCATAAACTAACAAAATCCATATCATTCAAACGCGCAACATTCGTTGATGGTTGCTCTATTAAATGTAACAATTAGATGCATAAACTAACAAAATCTATATCATTCAAACGCGCAACAATCGACTGATGGTTGCTCTATTAAATGTAACAATTAGATGCATAAACTAACAAAATCCATATCATTCAAACGCGTAACATTCGTTGATGGTTGCTCTATTAAATGTAATAATTAGATGCATAAACTAACAAAATCCATATCATTCAAACGCGCAACAATCGACTGATGGTTGGCTTATTAAATATAAAAAAGTATTTTTCCAGTAAAAACAAAACAATTAATTAAACGAAATAAACATAGAAAACCTGTATCATTCGAACGAGCAGAAATCGATCGATGATTGCGCTATCGATTGATATACGCGATCAAATGTGCAAATTTGATGTACAAATTAAAAAAAATCATATCATTCGAACGCGCAGGGATCGATCGATAGCTGCGCAAACTGTTGATCAACAGATTGCGCAGTGAAATCGGTCGATATTGCAGATCACTCAAACGCGCATGACATCAATACACTTATCACTATACTTATCACTACACTTATTATCTATCACACTCAACTCACTGGTCATCCACACTCCAGAAAAACAGCACCTCACCCCACCAAACCCCCAGCCACAACAGCTTCCCCCCTCTCCCTCAGCCTCCACATCCTGTACAGCACCCTCCTTCCACCCCTTCTCTCCTCTCCACCAAACAGAAATCCTCCCAAAACCTCATCCACGTCCTCCCTTCTCGGTCTCTGGAGTTCAATGGCTTCATTTCTTATCTCCTCCAACCTTCCACATTCCAATATAAAGTGCTCATCATCCTCTCTTTCTGCTCCACATAGGCTACTTCAAGACCAGTCTGGAAAAATAGGTGCTTTCTGATGAACTAATTACTCTGGAGTCTGTTGGAGTTTTACAGACTTCAAAAATTAATGGTAAATTGCTAAAAGTTGTATAATCCACAGCATTTAGCATATAGAGTTCATCTGTTAGCCTAAGCAGTTTTCCAGACTGGCTTCAAAACTCAAAAGTTTTAAGTAATAATATTTTTATATTAAAATCATATATAGGTATGTTACTATCAATACTATGTATCATTATTATTATATCATATTATTCATATAATTCATACCAGTCTGCCTAGTTTCAGAGAATGTTCATTGAGTTACCAATATATCTTTTTTTTTTTAAATAAGTCAACAATAATTAGTAATGCAGTCGTCAAAAGTCAATTCCAATTTTGATAGGCGACAGTCTTCAATTTACCTATATTTTTATACCAACCTAATTATCATTTATCACAAGTAAACATACCATAATATATAATTGAGAGCGTATCAGCCAATTAGAGAGAGGCATACAACTGATACCAGCCAATCACAGAGAGCCTGAGACTTGAGAGAGGCATACTTTCTTTCATAGTTATTCATTTGTTTTTTTCCAATAATTAGTCACAGAGCATCAAATTAAAATGACAAGTAGTGACCACATCTTTCATAACAAAGGATTGCAATCTTTCACAGAAAACTGATATACAATTATACATCGCGGAGCGCGCCATATCAAAACATAATGGCGGCTTTGTTTACATTTCAACAAAGATGCGCGTTTCCGCTGTTTATGATTATGAGTCACCAATTTTAATTTTAAATCTAATTAAAGTGCTCATTAGTCGTCTATGTATGTGAAAGTTACTTATTTTCACAAATTTTAAGTCGACAATTAATCGGCGACTTGGTACATACTCTTAAACAAGGCCAGTCTGCAAAAGATGCATGAAGTTGTGAATTTTATCCACCATCCGGCCCAGTCTGTATTTGGTGCAAAAAATTCCACTGACTTTTTGAAATAGCTGAAAAAATCCACCATAAATTTCCAGTAATTTGGCTAATCCACCAACATTTTACCCATTTTTCCAGCAAAAATTATTGGTAACATAGGAATAAATAAATATCCACCGACTTTACCAGAACATTATTTTCAATGGAGAAAAATTCCACCGACAAGTCGGTGGAATTTACCATGAAATACAGTCTGGCATCCGGCGACTATTGAGACCTTCAAATTGGTCTCCTGAATTATCCGGCGACAATTTTCTAATCAATTCCTATGTTTACATGTAAGTATAACTGTATAATTTATTGGAGAATATTTTGAGATTTTTGAAATTTGGAGAGAAATTTGAAAATCTTAAGAGAGAAATTTCCCCAAAAATTAAATATCTGGAGACTGATTGTGCATGGTTTCAAGTTTCAATGCTTTGCAGACTGGAATTCATATAAACCATGTTCAACAAGCTGCCAGCCATGTTTCAGAGGCTGGAAAATTGTAAGCCAATTTTTGAGCCAAAATTTCATAAAAAATCTGAGCCAAGCCAATTTGGCTTATTTTATGAATATTTCAAGCCAAAATTAACATGGGAACACAGGAATATATTCAAGATTTAAAGCCAATTAGACATATCTGTCATCTGAGAGTGAGATTTGACCATTTCAAATCTAAGCCAATTAATTGGCTCTTATACATGGGCTGGCAGTTTGCAAGTCAATTTTGAGCCAAAATTTCATGAATATTCTGACCTTGAATTGGTTCATTTTTAATATTTCAAGCCAAAATTGTAAATTAACTTGACTCAGTAGACTGCAGATATGGGACATTTTTAACATTTTCAGATTTTCTGTGTCACCCAGTCTGTATTTCATGGTAAATTCCACCGACTTGTTGGTGGAGTTTTTTCTCTTTGAAAATAATATTCTAGAAAAGTTGGTGGATTTTTAGCTATTTATTCTTATGTTACCATCAACTTATGGTGGATAAAATCATAAATTGAGAAAACTGACAATGTTGTTGGATCATCCATTGGAAATTGTTAGTGAATTTTTTCAGTTTTTTGAAAAAGGCAGTAGGTTTTTATGCACCAAATACAGACTTGATTGTCACTGTGTGAACAATCCCTAATTTCCTATTTTCCTCCTATATTTATAGGTATTTTACCAGTTCGCAGAAACTGCCAACTGGTAAAGTGTTCGTAGAGATCTCAAGTCTTATTCTGTTCACAGTAAAATTAATGTAAATATATTATATAGGGATTAATTCAGAAGTGTTTGTAGCAAAATTATTGTTAACATGGGAATTAATTTAAAATTGTTTGTAGAGAAATAAGAGAATATCCCAAATATCCCCCATATTCTGCAGTCTTGCACCAGTCTGCAGAATATGGGACATTTTTAACATTTTCTGTGTGAACAATCCTTAATTTCCTCCTATATTTACATGTATTCTACTGAGAACAGAAGCTAAAATGGAGGATTTCTTGGAAAACAGTTAACCAGTTCCTGCAGTCTGGGCTTGCAGTGTTGCAGACTGGGTATTTTACTGAAAACAGAACTACAGAAGCCAAAATAGAGGATTTCTTGGAGAACACTCGGCAGTTTTTGCAGTGAGCAGTCTGGCCTCATACCACATGAATGTCAGAAAATAATAATTAATTCATAGCTACAACTTAACAAGCCTACAAAACACTCGTCGATGAATATTTAGCTATTCATCCCTATGTTACCATTAATTTTTGGTGGATAAAATGGGAAAATGTTGATGGATCAGCATCAGCCAAATTATTGGAAATTTTTGGGAGTTTTTCAGCTTTTTGAAAAAGTTAGTGGGATTTTACCCAGTCTGCAGAATATGGGACATTTTCTGTGCAACTGCAAACAATCCTTAATTTCTTCCTATATTTGAATGTATTTTACTGAGAACAGAAGCCAAACTAGAGGATTTCTTGGAGAACACTTTATTTTATTTTGTGGACCAAATACTGACTGGGTATAATTAAAATAAGTAACAATCTGTCATCGGAAGAATGAATTTTAAGAGATTCAAGAGAAGAGAAATCATATGACATAGCAGACAATTTTTACTGAATTTTGCAACCAAATACTTACTGATTCCTGACACTATTCTATCATATACATTACCTATATATACTTTTATCATCATTCACTGATGTTTGAATGAATTGCAGGTATGGGAGATAACTCTGAGAGACTTTCTCTGCTGGCACATAATTCAGAACCTGTCGCTTACCGGTCAAGATACTGGGTCCTCGCAGTGGTCTCCATTTTCAGCTGCTTAACAGTTCAGTGCCTAAAGATATCAGTAAAGTTATTCAAAATATACTATAATTTTCTCAAATGTTTTCAAATTTATCTATCTACATATTGCTTGAGCATATATTGTATTTGAGTAATTGGAAAAGTTAAAAATGCTGATTAATTACAGACATGGCAATGGGATTCTTTTGGCCCTATCAACGAGTCAATGACGGCTGCGTATGGCTGGGATGCTGCCACCATTGCACTCACAGTCAACCTCACGACAGCAGTCTTCATGCTATCTGTATTTCCCATGTGTTGGAGCCTAGAAAAGTTCTCCATGAGACCATCAATGCTCTTGGCTTGCTGTCTTTGCACTGTAGCACTCGTAATAAGATGCTTCACTTCTGAACCCGAGACATTCAAAATGTAAGAAGTAACCCATCTCTTAAGACTTTTCCTAATTACATTCCTTTCTGTATCTTTCTTTAGTTATGATCAGTATCATTAGCCCTACAAATCCCTTTTACTAAAGATGTTATATATATTTTATATGCTGAAGATCTTTGTTCCTTTCTTTTTTGAATGTGCTTGAGTACTGAGTAAATTATTTTGCACTTATAATTCAAACCTTGCTTCTGCCTTTTGATTAAAAAATTGCTTGCATGCTATAGAATGTTAATGCAATAACCTCTCTATGAAATAGTTTATATTATCCATGTTGCACATTTGTTCTTAATTAATTCATTTTACTTATCTTCCTTACTCTTGCCCTTTTCTCTTTCAGCTTGTGTTACATATCATCAGTTCTATTAGGTGTGGGGCTTACCTTTATTCTCATCGTCCCACCAATCATTGCCAATGATTGGTTTCCTCTAAAGGAAAGAGCGAGTGCTCAATCCGTTATCTTTGCAGTTGAACAGTTTGGACTGCTTCTGAGTTACTTGGAACCTATGGTAGTTGAATCCCCTTCTAGTTTGGTGTCCATTGGTGAAATGAAGAACCAGATCACAAGGCTCATGTACATCGGTGCTGGTTGTTCCATTTTTGTGACAGTTGTAGCGTTTCTCTATTTCCCCTCTCTCCCTCCCTCTCCACCTTCATATGTTGCAGAGTCAGTCAGATCATCTTTGTTTGAAGGGTTGGCCAGCTTCTTCAAGTAAGTGTTTGCTTGAATAGAAATTACCTGCCAATTATAGCTATATATTCTTCCTTATCTAAGTCAGATTTTGACACTTGCTGATTCAGAGCTTGACATGTTCATTTTTGCTTTAATTGTAAACCCGTGCCTTTCATTTTAAAATTCCTTCAATTCATAATCAATTAAATCTTCACTTGGATGCTGTAGTAATTATCTTCTGATCGGTTGTAGGAAGAGAGATTTGTTCATCATGCTGCTTTGCTATACAGTTTGCACTGGTCCAGCTTTTGCATGGGTGGCTGTGCTAGATTTCTCCATGTTACCTCTTGGTATCCATCAGGTAAGTTTCGGAATCATATCGCATCGTTAAAAAAATTGGTACCGTCCCATCACTAGTGTTTGTACTTTTTGGTACATATTTTTTTACTAATTATGAATTTTTGATGTTTTCAACTGATTCATTTGTTCATCCAGGAAGAGGCTATGTGGGTTGGTGGCCTTGCTATCACCACATCAGTATTCATGACTCTCTGCAGTGGTCATATAGCTGATAAAGTTCAGAATAAGAAGACAATACTTATCTTGCTACTTGTAACAGCTGCTGGTTCTTTCTACTGGTTTTTGCTTCTTTCCTCAGAGGTTATTCCTAATGTCAAATGTGAGTCGATGGTTATCTCAATTGAAATGATTTCTAAATGAAAAGGTGAATACTATGCATGACATTTTTCAATAGTATGTTATCTTCAGAATTTAAGAGTTCAGTGTGCTATCATCAAATCAATATTTTCTTGACTCGATTCAGAACAGTTTACATTAATTGCATTAAGTTGAATATTGAAAATATCAATGCACCAATTATGTTATCCACATTATTTTAACCTATGATTAGAGGGCTACTCATGAATTACTGCTTCTGCATGGATTCTTCTTTTTGTATATATTCTGACACTTGTCTTCCTAAGGGCAAGTGTACGTCTCCTCAATACTCGGTATATCGGCTCAGTGTGCCACGCTGCCGGTGCTCTATGAAGTTGCCGCCAAACTTGCATACCCGTGCAAAGATGTTGTGGTGGGAGGTGTCCTTGCTTCCGCTGATAATATATCCGCAAGCATATTCCTCATAATTTATCAACTGGACACTGGTGAGTTATAAGAGTTTCAGATGGAATGTTGACATCTTTTTTCCATCTCATAGTTCAGTGCAGTCAAGTATTTCAAAAATGTTTGTATTAAAGTATGAAGATGGTTGAGTGAAGTTAATTTTTAGGACTGTATTAGTTTCTCAAATTTTAGAGTTGTTGTTTAATGAAGTACTTGACAGAATTAACAGACATTGTTTCTAAAGCTGTTTATCCACCTAGGAGTGAAGTGGGTACCATATGCTTTGGTATTCTCATGTGCCGCAGTGATCCCTCCGCTGCTTTTTATCAGCATTCCGGAAACACGAGAAGAAATGGAAGTAAATTCGCAGCTACAGAATCTGAGTGAAGCGTCTTACTCGACCTTCGAAAGACCGGTTAGCGAAAGTCAGGAGAGTTTACGTGTGATAACCTAGTGCGAAGCTACCTCTTCTAAACAGCAACGTCAATATTGCAATTAAAGCAAAATTGCTCTCTACTTGCAATAGGTACTGTGATTTTAACAATAAGAGAAGTTGATCTTTACATTTTCAGTATAAATTGTAAAAAGAAAATCTGAAAGTAAAACAGGACATTTGATCTTTAAGGACTCTTAAAAGTTTGTAACTATGGTTGAGATCTTTGTAAATAATTGTGATAAATAGATATGGTGCAGCTTTATCCTTGATATATTTAAGTAATCGAGTCATAATAATTAAAGACAATCTTGCATATATCTTAGTCTTAAATATTCAAAACCGTCTTAATTGAATATATCATAGTATTATTAATTATTAATGTCTGAAACATGAATTTTAACTTATTAATTATTAATTCAACGAATTTTTTTGTGACAAATGTTTGATTTACCATTAAGAATCATTTATGTGTTTCGAGGAGTTGTGTAGTTAACTGAAGTACAAATATGGAGACATCTGGCAACTCTGCTAACGGTTATCATTTTCAGTGGTTGTTAATGGAATAGATTATATTACTGCGTTATGCCGTTATCTAATTACTATTTTATAGGTGTTACTTAATTTATATGTAGATCTGATATTACTAATTACTATATACCTCATTCAATTATTAATATTGCATTGTGCAGGAATTAATTTCAAATGCAATAAGTTGTGATTATTTTTCTATATTTATTAGTTTGCATTGTGTTTCAATTATTTTTTACTTAATTAACCCGATATTTTTTCATATTAAAAAATATACAACTCGCATACTTTTTCATTTGTTTATCGGATATGTTGAATTTTGTTTCAATTTAATTATTAAATTTGCTCATCAATATTTGATCAAAGTTATTTTTTCAATTATGTTATTGTTGTCATATATTTCATCGAATATAATATAGTATTTTAAGATACATTCTTCTTTTCTTCCCTTAGTTATCTATATAGCTAGTGTTAAATTTTTTTTAAGTTTAAACCTTGTATTTATTTTAGGTTTCGAGTCAAAGACATGTTCAACAATTATTATATATTTTTTTACTGTTCGCTAAGTGCAATTTGGTGATCCAATTTGAAACTAAAATCTAACATCAAAAAGATTAAAAATTATCTAAATTAAACGTTAAATTATTACATTTCATAAGCATTAAAAATCACAAAAGTTATTCCATGAATTTCCAAAATGCTTCACTAAAGCAATTGGGTAAGTTACGAGTTATTGAACAGTTCCTCATTTTCGATCATGTAATAAAAATTTATTTTAATTGGTATCCATACCTTTTTGTATCATGGATACCGATTAAAATAACATATGAACAATAATTATTATATACTTTTTTCTTACCTGCTTGTATCATGGATACCGATCAAAAATTATTAGATATACTTTTTCTTACACGATCGGAAATGTGGAAGAGTCCGATAACTCAGAACTTCCCCTAACATTAATAACATATTTACAGATGCAGTAAACAAAGTTGTAAGCATATTTTACAATATAAAAATATAGCAATGAAATTGAACACTATACAGTAGGATTAAAATGAACAAAAGATGAAAAAATAATCAATGGTCAACAAACTTTGGTCAAACTTCAAAAAAAAAAAAAAAATGTGGTTTCTCAAATTTGAAGCCAAAAAACGTATCTTTCAAAACTGGCAAAAGTTGCAAAATAATAATCTTACAAATATATATTATATGTACTAAAATATATATTAATTAACTCTTAACACACTCCTTGGTAGTAACCTCTCTTATAGTTCTGTGACGTCAAAGTCACCCTGATGACGTCACTGGCACCAATTTAGGTTGAAACTTTTGCAGAGGACCATCCCCAGTAACCTTTGGGGCCGAAATTCTTGCCGTAACAAGCTGTGAAGAAGGAGAAAGTAAAAAAAATTTAAAAAGCGAACAGACACTCACCGTACTCGGAAAGTGAGGTGTTAACATAGGAATATAATGAACCTATCTGACCTTAAGAACTTTCTGATTGCCTACGTTTAACACCCACTTACCGAGTACTGCAAGCCTAATTATGTCTACATTAGATGCCAAATTCAATTTTTTACACTAAATAATCATCAAAATTGATTATTATTGCGATATTACCACATGATTCAAGTTAAGATGAGACTTTTGTTAATTAACTTTTTATCATTAACAATTTTCATAGTTAGTGAATACTGAATAATAATAACAATAACGATAGGGGTGTATTTATTTTTCTCACGGGTGCAATAAATGTTGCTCTATATAGCTATATAAACCAAGATACAGTAACAAATAGGGTATGTTAATCAGCTCATCGAATCTAGTTTGACGTGAACACGGAGTGACCAGAAATGGCGACTCTGACCACACTTTGAAAACATGGGACTACCTACTCTAACTTAGTTACTTCTAAATTTAAATTTTTTCTTATCAATTACTAACTAGTCATTGGTTAAATTGTATTTCCATTATTATATTCCATAATTGTTATTCATAGGAACTACAGTTCAGTAGTTAACTAGCACTAGTTTAGGCTCCTAGTTAGTATATGTTTAAGACTTAATTTTTTAAGTAAAAGAAATGAACAATAAAAACACACCTGAATTATATCTATATATTCAACTTTGTGGTTCAATTGCCATTTTTGCTTCTCTTTTACACGAAACCCTTATAAAATGACTTTAAACTTCTCGATATTAACATGCAAATACGAGGAATTATGAGCCGCCCGGTCACAAACAAGAAATGTGTTGTTATGGTGACGTCATATTTTTGCGTCGTCTTCTAGTTACTATACCCCGTTATGTTCCTGTACCCTGGTATAAACTATAGAGGTTATTTATTTTCTCACGGTTGCAGTAGATGTTGCTCTCCCTCTCCCGAATACTGTGGCTGTCTAGTCTCTTGTTGCATTCCTGACAGGTGAAGCAAGCCTTGTGCCACGCTCCACCAGCTGCCATCACTCGCTCCGCCATGAACACTGCCTTGCCTGGAAGAGAGAGCTTTGTTAAAGACTATATTGTTCCATTAAAAGCATAATTTTTACAAAGAGAAAGTTTACTATCAAAGAAAATTGTATGTGCATGATGAAATTTTCTCATATCACAGTATTCAAATTTTCTATTATTTTCAAATCTTAAAAATTTGTCATCGTTTATTCAGGCCAATTATCAAAATATCTACAAAGTTTTTGTTAATAACACGGTCAAACTTGTTAAAACATATTTGAACCTGTTGAAATTACGGTGTACGGACAACTGCCATGCACTATATCATAATTTATTTTGGATGATTTGTAATGCGCTTATAAACTTAACCATTCATGGAATAAATTTGTTGTGAAGTATATTATTATTTAAACCTAAAAATTAAGTATGATATTAATCGTATAGTCCGAAATTGTGCATGAAGAAGTATAAAAATTAATATTGACGTTAGATTCAGAAGTTGAAGTATGCTAAATTTATTTCTTTGATGAATCATATTATTTTATATTTAACCTATTAAGCCCCTTAAACAATCAAACGGTTGACAAAAAGATTAAAATTTGAAGATGCAAAAAGATTAAAATTTGAAGATGCTAAACTTTCTTCTCAAAAATTTCAAAATAAAAAGAATAGTTCAAACTCAAGTTTTAGAGGTTACAGTTTGCATCTTATTATTGAATAATTTTTCATTGGGTTATTTGTAAAAACTAACTTTGCCGCTAGATTCAGGATTTTAACTAAGTAGTGTAATTATCTTATTACTATATGGTAAAAAATTTCCTACAAATAACAAATAAATAACTTGGAAATTTGAATTTGTTTTTCTATAGTTTCTTTGTTTCCAGCTCCCACTGATTAAAAATCCATGCATTACATCTCTTATAAATATTTGAAAAGTGTCAAAATATCTGAATAGTTATTACTGAAATATGTTTTTTTTAAATTTGTTATTATACATACTAATAACAAATCAAAATTTTTACTAACTCATATATGCCAAGTGTTGTGTGAAAGCAACTCTAAAATAGTAAGATGCAAAATCACACTCACTGAAAATTTTAACATGCAAGGATTATATGTTTGTACTATTTTTTGTATTCTGAAATGTTTGAAAAGAAAGTTTTGCATCAATAGATTTTAACTTTTTTGTCAACCATTTGATCATTTAAGACGTTAAAAGTGAAAGAAGATGATTGTAACAAAGAAAGAAATTTAGTATTAGTTCAATACCAATTTCAATGCTTCTTCATTCACAATTTCAGACTATACCATTAACATTTCCATACTACAATTTTAGGTTAAAATAATACTATACTTCACATCAAATTAATTCTTAGAAAGGATAAGTTTACTAGCGCATTACAATTCACCAAAAATAAAATTATTATATATCGCAAGGCAGTTGTCCTAGAGCCGAAAGTGCAATGTAACACAAAGACACAACCCTCTGTACTCACTGCATCTAGCACAGTAGGTTCCCCCGCCCCATTTTGACATCACCACTGGAGTCCTGTTACCAAGTTGTGGCTGTGGGGGTCTGTAGACAGTCTTAGTCTCGGTAGTTACCCCGGGGGAAATGTACCGGGTGGTGGAAGAAGTGGTGGAGTTCTCTCTTCTGTTTTTAAAGAGTTTAGATAAATTAGTAGGGAATGTAGGATTCTAAATCCAAAAGATTTCTAGATTGATTCTATTAAAATTGACAGGATTTTAATAATCATGTAGGAGGACGTCACAGTGCCCGGTCACTCACAGTACTCGGAAAGTAGGTTTTAATACAGGTCATCATAGGTCATTCAGTAATCTCTAAAGGTCAGATTGGTTGATGACCTATGCTAACACTTAATTGCCGATTACTGTGAGTGTCCGAGTAAGTACTGAGAAGTTTTCCGTGATTTTTTGTATTCAAAGTTAGGAATTTTCTCACATGTATCCATTGTTGTTGTTGGTGACAATGTTGTTGGTGGTATGTTTCACCTCGGTGTGGGTGGTGTGCTCCGAGGTACCGTTATTGTTCACTGAGTTGTTCTTGAGAGGGGCAATGTAAGCCTCGCAAGTCGAGGGCACGTTTGAAGTGGGTGGACCATTCTGTACATAAACAACATGAGTGATTATAGACAGTGAAGAGTTACTATAAAACGAGTTTGTGTGATTCAACTTCCGAGTTATCGAATAATTTCACATTTTGATCGCATAAAAAATGCAATGTGACGAAAAGGAACACAAGCACCGGTGGCTTCACTCGCAAATAGAAGAGGTGATAGTAAATAATGCTAACTTAACTAAAAATTTAAAAAATGCAGTTGAAGAGCATTTTCAAACACTATTCCAGAAAACTGGAAGTAGAGTTTAAAATTAATAACTACAATAAAATAGTAAAAGTTTTTTAACCCTTGACCCAAATTACAACAGTTCACCAACCTCTAATGATGTAACTACGTACAAAACAGTACACAAAATAACCTTGAAATGCTACTGATATATTAAGTAGGTCTCGTTAAAAAGTGTGGTTTGATTACTAGGGTATATACCTATATGGTAAATACATAATTTAACTCATATTTAATTCTTATCCTTAATACCTGCAGGACGCAGGTATAATGTGTTTCATTTCTAAAGGTATTTTAATCAACCAAATAAACCTACAGGTATCATGGATACCCATTAAAATATCTTTCTCCATATGTGATCGAAAAAGTAGAAGGTTCCGATATCTCATTAGTTACTCCAAGTCCCCACTGACCTGATACCTAGTACCGTCATCCATGCTCAGGACCCCTGCACCAATGCCGTAACCGTACCCTTTGGGGCCGAAGAGTCTGCTGTAGCAACTCTTGCAGTAGATCTCATCTTTGTGGTCCGTGACACTGCCACTGTCTATCTGCTTGTTGCAGTTGCCTGCAAACAGAGATTGGGATTGGTTTGGTCATATTTAAATATAGTAATCTTGTCCGTTAGTACATCGAGGACTGATGCGATGCATGTAGGAAAGGGATTTGAACCTATTTAAATGTAGTATCTTGCCGGTTAGTACACCGGATACTGATGCTGAAGATTTACCAAAAGATTCCAATTAGTCTCTATAAACACCATCTACACTCTACAGTGCTAGTGTAAACATCAAAGTCATTCGTAAAACAGTGGCCTAGGAAAATATTTCATTTGATAAAATATTGTGATACTATCTATTACACATGTACCTTCACTAATTTGTTTTCGAGAAAATATGATTCTAAGGAACAATTCAATAAGTAGGTATTTAGTATTTACATTCTCTACGTTAGAAAAGCGGTGTATTTAAGTAAAGTATATATTTGAAGTGACTCAATAACATTTGTCACCATAGAGTGCATTGTATTTAAATATATGTAAATAAAGTACTGATAACAATGATGTTAAAGCTAAGACAATGAAACAGTTCGGCTCATTAAAGGGAAATCTTATCGATAATATAAACGGTATTGGGATAGATTTATATTCCATCCTTCATGTTTTGAGTTTTAATGTTCACAACGACTGAGAACATGACAATTTACTGGTCCTTCATTCATGTCACGTCCAGAACTGGAGTGAAATTATTACACAAGTTACATCACAGGAGAAAATTTGTTATTGTTTTCATAGGAAATTATCAGCTTTTAACATAAGCTGGTTAATTTTGGATATATTTTCCTTCATTTTACAGATTCAGCATAGTTATTATGAAATAAGTAGAAATTATATTCCAGAATCTTATTCCTTTACAAATTGCCCTCGGAGATCATAAGCAATATATACAATTATCAATTTTAGGTTCGGAATATTTTCTATGAAAAATAATAAAGAATATATTCATGAGAAATAACTTCAAATAAAAAAATGACCTACAGTTCCTGACCTGACATAGGGGACACCCTAATAGTCCGACAGTACATCTTTCTGTGTTATTTCTCGTTTTATTTTTTTATTTAAATAAAAATAGGATTAATATATGATTAATTAATACCTAATCTGAATCTTTTATTTTACTTTATTTCTAACACTAATTAGTATTATACAATCCCTCATTTGATTTCATCATTGGGGCGTCGGACTATTGAAATAAATTTCTATCAAAATCATCCAATGCAGTTCCAGAATCTGACTTTTTCCAGATAGTTTATCGGAATCCCTGTTAAGGATAATGACTAATTTTAGATGTTTGGAATAATTTATGAGATCATTACACATAAAGATAATATTATCATTATTGTATGAGTATATTAGGTAAGTGAAAACTAGTTTGTTTATGAAAAAATCTTTAAATCAGATGAATAGTACTTATTTTATATCCATAAGTGTTAAATTTATGGAGCCTTGCTTTATCTAGAAAAAATCGAATAGCATTAATTTAGTAGCCATTTTATTGGTAACAATATTAGTACATATGTTAGCGACCTGAGGTTATTTTAGGTGACCTAGTGCTTCACCGTGACAACTAATGACTTAATCACCTGCGTGACATTGAACAGTTGTGTGTATGCAAATACACTAATTAGTACCATTGTTAGAGGACCTCTCTGTCACACAGTGATGCTGACACCAAGGTACAGTCGGAAAAATAAGTTCCAGTCTGTGAAGAGAGTGATTTCTAGTGAACAGTTTGGCGGAAAAGAAACAGCCAATCAGATCACAGTATTAACGAGTGATAATGACGTAATATCTTCCAACAAACAGTTTGGCGGGAAAGAAACAGCCAATCAGATCACAGTATTAACGAGTGATATTGACGTAATATCTTCCAGCAAACAGCTTGGCGGGAAAGAAACAGCCAATCAGATCACAGTATTAACGAGTGATATTGACGTAATATCTTCCAGCAAACAGTTTGACGGGAAAGAAACAGCCAATCAAATCACAGTATTAACGAGTGATATTGACGTAATATCTTCCAGCAAACAGTTTGGCGGGAAAGAAACAGCCAATCAAATCACAGTATTAACGAGTGATATTGACGTAATATCTTCCAGCAAACAGTTTGACGGGAAAGAAACAGCCAATCAAATCACAGTATTAACGAGTGATATTGACGTAATATCTTACAGCAAACAGTTTGGCGGGAAAGAAACAGCCAATCAGATCACAGTATTAACGAGTGATATTGACGTAATATCTTCCAGCAAACAGTTTGGCAGGAAAGAAACAGCCAATCAGATCACAGTATTAACGAGTGAAATTGACGTAATATCTTCCAGTAAACAGTTTGGCGGGAAAGAAACAGCCAATCAAATCACAGCATTGACGAGTGATACTGACGCAATGACTCTTAGTAAATAATTTGGCGGGGAAAAAAGCGCAATCAGACTGTAGTGAAGCCGAGTGTCCAATCAAATATCGTAGTTTCAGAATAAAATCTAAACCAGTACAGGCTCGTTTAACTGACAAGTAAAAAATAGTTTCTTCTATCATATAATTAAAAGGAGTTATTTTAAGGGACTAGTGATCCATTAAGCTAGTAGGAAGTTAGGAACCCATTTGGCCAAAAATAATTCCTAGATTGTGAGTTAAAATGAAGAGTTTGGTTCCAAAACGCGATAAACGCCACTTTTGAAAAAAATGAGTTTCCACCTAAATCAATATTGTATTTCGTCGGTATTGTGGATTTGAATTGTTTATGTTATTATAACCTCAATATGCTATGTGAATGATTGAAACAGAAAATAGTGGTTTTCATCTTTGTACTTTCTTGGTAAAGAAAACACATTTTAACTCAAATTGATCAAAATGGATTTATAGCGTTTTGGAACCAAACTCTTCAAATATACCTTCAAACTTCTTTCTATCTCCTGCATACACACGTTCTGTAGATAAATCTATCCTACCATCACTCTGACTAACCCTCTAATTATGTATTTAGGGGCCACACAGCAAAGGGTTTAATTACTCTTGGGTCATTATGTCTAGGAAGTATTCTATTCATGGAGGTTTTTAGTAGCAATGGTAAAGTGAAAGAGTAAATCTGATGCAAGTTATTTCAAGATTTCAAATGAATTACAACGGAGAAATGACCAAATACTTTTTATTAAAGTACTTCCCGATTTCATTGTATTTCAGATAATTTAAAATCTTCTAAGTTGAGTTTTTTTAGCCAATGTAATCAGTATTCATCAGCACGTTTATAACTTCATTGTACAAACAAACAAACTTAGATGATAACATAACTTCTCCTTGTCAGATCTAATAGGGTAAGTTCCGTTTTTGATAATATAACAAAAAAAGTATATATTTGTTATTTAACTTTTTATTCTGACGTCATGACCTGGAAATATAGATGCCGTCATGAAGCGTATATATTTCCTTACTAAGGCTTCTAAGGTAGAATAAGATTATTTAGTATTATTGATTGTTGTGTTTGTATACCTATTAATATATTAACATGCTCTTGAAATACAATACGGTTATAATGACCTCCTCAGTTTGAACACAATTATACTAGTTAAACCACAAGTTTAAACACGTGTAACGAGTTTGAAGACGTTAAACAAGTTTAAAGACGTTTAGAACTAGTTTTAAGACGTGTTAACATATCATAACAAGAAAAATGGTTCCTACTTTCTTCCCTTGCTTCATAAATTTAACCAAAATAACTTAAACAACTAGGTAGGTGACTCACTGGTGGTTTATTGTGCATAAAGTGTTTGTATTAAAGGAAGGCAGAGTGTTTGACAGCTGTGGCCACAGAGCTGATAAATGCAATCCTTATTTGTCTATCGATAGAGCAAACACATCAAGTAAATAAAGCAAGAAAAGCACAGAGGATATGACCTGTTAGTGGACTGACTCCTAATGCGCAGGAAGAGGCCCTCTACGGGACTTAGTGACCCGTGGATGCGACAAAAACAATATTGCATAAATAACTACTTCACTCATTGATTTGAAAAAAAAAAAAATTTTGCTCATTGATTTAAAAAAACTTAGTAATTCAAAAATCGCCAATTTTGGGTGTCGTACACCATCTTGTTGAGAAATAACGAATCTATACCATTATGCCACTGTTAACTAACCTTTTTGCATTTAAACTGATAATAAAAAAAAATATATATTTCAGTGAGAAATGTATATTTTATACTCTATGGCCCCTAGTGTTTCTCTAACTAATTTTGCAGGTGTGCTTCGTAAAATTCCTGTAACATCTGTCCAGATGCGAGAAACAAATGTACAAAAAAATAACTTATACTATTTTCTTACAAAGATGCGTCATTTCGTTACACCGATATGTTCAGTCATAAAAGCTACTTTCTAACAATTAGCCATTGTTTCGTAATTATTAACAATGAATGAATAACTTTTGAGTTTAAGAACCACGGCTATGGTGGTATGTTAATTTTGCTTCTATTAAATAGATTATATAATGAGCTTAATAAGTTAATGATGCTATATTAGCTCTATTTAGTATAGATTAGACTATTTAGATTAGTGTGAGTGTGCCCAAACTGTATAAAGTTTGAGAACCACTTCTCTATGCTATGATATTATCGTCATTATTCAATTAATAACTTAAGCCAAATACGAGGACACGGATCAGAAGTGTGGATAGTTAATGCTATTGAGAACACGTTATTCTTAACGGGCAAGTACACTAGTTACAAATAATGATGCTATTGAGAACACGTTATTCTTAACGGGCAAGTACACTAGTTAAAAATAATGATGCTATTGAGAACACGTTATTCTTAACGGGCAAGTACACTAGTTAAAAATAATGATACTATTGAGAACACGTTATTCTTAACGGGCAAGTACACTAGTTAAAAATAATGATGCTAATGAGAACACGTTATTCTTAACGGGCAAGTACACTAGTTAAAAATAATGATGCTAATGAAAACACGTTATTCTTAACGGGCAAGTACACTAGTTCACTTCTGTCACCCGTTACCCAATACGTTACAACATTTCTTACTAAGTAACAAAGAGTTCTCACAGTGATTACGTCACTCTGACCTCTAGATACTCTTGTTACATCTCACTTTAAGTGTGAGTCACACTATACACTATACAGGGTATTTAAGCAGGTATCCGTGATACCTGCAGCTATCATGGATACCAAATTAACAGTTCAATGTTCTAAAAAATTGCTTTTATGATCGAAAATATGGAACAAGTCGATAACACAAAAGTTGCCCTATACAGTATAAGAGCATCTTTTCTAGCCCACCATTCAAGTTATGCTATAAAGGTTGCTATGAATTAAAATCAAACAAAATTACCACTGTGTAGCAGTGCTATCTTTTTTAATAATGTTAATTTTAATGAGTTAATTTGTTGGTTATTATTAGCAGAGCTCTATTACCGTGTCATGATTGTTGTTGTGCACTTTACTCATTTTTACTCCAAAATGCTTTGTTTATTTTATCAAAAGATGTTTTCATTAGTCATTTTTTTAAGTAATTATTTTTATTTGTAATTCTATAGACATCTAAACTAGATAATTATTAAAAGTATTGATGAATATATCCTTGCAAATATTATAATTTAGTTGCCTTCAAAAAATGTTCATTGAAAACTAAATAAGTAAACTGAATTGTGAATAAAATAAATGTTTTCATTAAAATAAGTGAAACATTGTGACCCTGACACTAAGTAAATCAGAGGGTACAACGGGGTCCTTCATCCTTCCTATCTCTTTATCTATCCTATAGCATACTTTGTAGCTACTCAACCATACACAGATAACTAGAGAATTTTATCTACACAATGAATGTACTAAATGTATATACTTTAAATACATTAAATCAATATTATTTTGAATAAATAACCAAATGGTTTTCCTCAAGAAGGTGATTTTGGTGATGAATTGTGGCAATGACTTTACTGTTCACACTAGCACGGGAGGTGGCGCTTAGGGAGACTAGAATTGGAGTCACTGAGCAACCATCGGGTAAGTTACGAATTATCGGCCCGTTCTTTTTCGGTCATATAAGAAAAAGTATATAATTTACCATTTAAAAAAAAGGAGTAAAATGGAAGTTAGGGTTAGTTACGAATTATCGGTCAGTTTCACAACTTCAATCATAGATATAAGAAGAAAGTTACACGCAATAGGTAATTATTATTAAATTTTATTTTCATTGGTAACCATGAAACCTACAGGTATCACGGATACCAATTAAGATCATGCAGGTATCATGGATACTAATTAAAATAACGAGTTAAAATGTTTTTGTTTCCTTATAAAACCGGAAATGTTAAACCATCCAATAATTCATAACTCATTCTTAGTTACAGTATATAGTTCTGCAATGACCAACACATTCGATGACCTGATAGTGTCCGGTGATAGAGTACTTCCCTATTCACTTACCGCACTTGACACACATCTTGTGGTAACATTTTCCCAGGACAAGCTTCTCCTCAGCGAAATAGACTGCCTTGTTACAGCGGGGGCACTGGCCTGGCATCGTGACGAACTGAAAAAAGAGGCGAATTAAAAGTTGGTAGGTAGAGTCCTTTTGAGATAGGAATTATGTAGTTTGTTGTATCCGCTTGTTTATTGTACTGCTCACTTCATGATTGTTTACCGTAGGATAAGACTTCTGCGTTATGAAACGCTCGAGTAATGGGGGACCTGAGTTATGAAATGCACCTGAGTTATGAAGTAGTTTTCTACGTTTATATTATAGAAAATGATATAAGTCAAGAATTGCTTCATAGTTAGCCCTCAGTGACCATAGTTTTCTAAAATTATAATCATAGAAAACTATCTTGTGCATCCTAGATATGAAGTGGCATTAAGTTAAGACGGAAAATCGACCTTTTGATCTGTACGTTCCCCGATTTTTAAATGTAAAAAACCGAGATGCATGACGTCATATGTAAACAAACAAATTTTGCTGAGTCATCATATAAATACATATTTCATTCAAATGAATATGTGTTTAAAAACTCATAACTTATTGTGTGTCATAAATATGTTCTAGCATTATTATCAGTTTTAATAATTAATTTGAAGCAGTGTTCAAAATAGATACTGAAATCACACGAAAAATAATACGTTACCAAGTTTAAAAGAATGCAATTTTAATAGCCCCAGTATATATAGTATAATAGTAATATAGGTATGGATAAGACCCAAAAAGGTGATATGGATTTATTGCAATATTATAACAGAATTTCATATGATAAACCGTTATCTTAGAGCACTAACACGTTTAGAACTGAAGATTGGTATATTGGGTCATTTCGTGATGCGGAAAACATTTTGGAAACAGTGTTTTGAAGTAGGTAACGGTAATATATTTTATCAAATGCTTATTGTGTTAACATAGTCCAATACTATAAACTACTAAGGTATAGTTATTTCAATTAGATATATTGAAATTCAATATACAGAGTGTTGACGCTTTCTGGAATTTGTTTCAAGTTTTTGTAACTCCGTGTGACAAAAATGATAGTCGCTCAACACCGAAATTTGCGCTGTGTCGATATGTTTTTTTTTCCCAAAATCAATACAATGTAATCATAAACGTGTTAGATAATTACTCTACGATATAACTAATTATTTCCATCAATTACAGTTGATGATATTTTGAAGGTTAGGTACAAGTTGCACAGACCGCTAGTTAGAACACCTGTGCAGTAGTGACTCATTTTACACCTGAATCACAGTGTAAACATTTGAGTGTTAACAATGCTATCGGTCTGAGGGTGAACCTTATCAGTGAACCACTGGAGTGAAGCTTTTGGCACTTCAAAGTTTTATTTCTAATTTAAAATAAGCCGTGTTATTAAAAGGGGAATAAATACAAGAGACTTAAGTAGTTAGATAGGAAACTGGCTCAATGAACAAAGTCATCTCGCTGACCATGCTCATAGGTGCAGGAAAGCTACTCTGCCACTTACCAAGGAATGATAAGGAGCACTTTAAATATTTAAGACGTTAAGGATAGATTACACACATCTGCACCAGGACATGTTTACTTTTCAACACCTGTAGCTATAACGCTAATTGCACTGCAAGGTAATGCATTTGCACACATAGCACAGGTGAAGAGTGAGATTGGTTTGAGAGAAAAAAACCCTAAGGTAATTAGTTCCTAGGGAAAAATACCCTACTTGAAACATACCACATAATAATAAGTGAATAGAAATCAAATGCAGGTATCGATTTCTTAATTATTGGTAGAAAGTTTTTTTTTAATACGTTTTTTTACTTAAATGAACATTCGCTTATTTTAGTATGTAGTTGATAGGAAAATTTTGAAAAAACACATTTTTTTGATATATTGTTATTATTATAATTTGTTTTAATAGAATATTTTTTCATAATAAACAAGAAGAATAAAATCTTTACTGAAGAGAAAATTCCCTTAGGAACTTACGACTGAAATTGTAAGACCCAACCCTCTAATATGTCCTTTTCGCAGCTGAGAGGAAGCTAAAGGCATTCCCTCTCTGGATCGCAAAAGCCATTCGCTGTTGGAAGCAGGCAGACCCTCTTGTATCATTCGTGGTCTCAAAAAGGCCCCGTAGTGACGGACTTACTGTCGTACGCTCCTGTGGTTTCCATTGCAATTGGCTCAAATATATAACCATCACCCGAGGCGGAGTATTTCTGATGTTTACGGATCTCCGCGGCCCCGGTCTCAACCGGTGAATCATTGAGGTGCGTCACGGAAAATGTGTCGACACAGGTGCGTTCTCAAATCAGATTTTTTCCATTCCTTTAAGAAAACACAGTAATACCATCTCGGTGCTTCCATTATCTCTGTCATGTCCAGACAGCCCAAGCACTGAATGGAACCCTGCTCTCTGCAAAGCCCGATTCACACATCATCCATTGCCGCATACCTTGTGTGAAACATCCATCCCACTACCACAGTGGCAAGAATGAGGTTCACAAACTCTAGCACCCTACTCTGAGAGCAATGGCTACCATAAGAACTTCTGGATCAAGCTGTGTACCTGATGACGGTATGGGAATCGCATTCACCTACACTTCAGTTTCCTTTTACGAGATGCGGATAACAGTCGTGCTTTCCCCAACAGATCAGTTCCAACACAGAGAATCTCAATTATTAAATGAGCCCGAGGTGTATCCATTCTTTTTATGGCTGGATTGGATTCATGGACTGGTACCGGAGAACCAGCCTGTAATCCCCGTTTCCATGTCCCAACTACATCCGTAAGTTCTCCGGTATCGACCACATTAATATTACGAAGAATATCTTCAACCAAATCACTCGCAGAATACATTGAATACACAGAAGTAAGTAAGGCAATATCTCCAGTTCTCCAATATCTAAAATTCACCAAGGCTAACAGGTAGATTTACCTGAACCCAAAAATCAGCGACATCTCTATATTGGTCAAACTGACAACGGCATATCTAAGTGATTCATCAAGACAGCAAAGCTCAACTTCGTGTTTGTAAGCTGGGGAAGCCTACTGAGCTTATTGCAGCTTCAGAATGGATCTTCTCAACAAAACGAAGGATTGATGACAATCGACTACCCGCAACCGAGAGACCATGAGATCCAGATCTTCTTTCATCTTTAAAGGTGCTCTCAACAAAGAGCAATTATCCCTATGAATCAACCTGACAACATTACGAAGCCCTGCCGGAACATCAATTCTGTTTTAACAGGGGCAGTATCATCAAGTATGGCCAGCTCACATTTTGTGCTATTTGTGCCAACAAATCTAACAAGATTCTTACGTCCTCCAAAACTATTTCTGATGTATCTCCCAGATCTGTGTCGTCCAGATATCAAACATTTAACTCTGACTCAACCCTGCGAGCCGTACCATCTATTCAAAGAGCAAACATAGCCGGTCCATAAGGGTCACCCAGCTGGATACCCAACTCCGATCACAGCACGTCTTCACCAAAAAACAAAGCAGATAGAAAAGAATAAGCTTGCGCTAGGAGTCTATTTAGCTCCGACACACCGTTATGAATATATATTTAGATCTATAAGTTCCAGGCACTTTGCCGATTTGCACAATCTCAAGAATGTGCTGGATGTTTTAAACCCTTTTAACCCACTAATGCCGAGTGCAAGTTAATACCATGATTATGAAAACGAATACTACTATATGTGTAACACCCATGCCAGGTCATTAAAACAAACTTGTAATGACGAAAGATTACTTTGAAAAACTCAACACAAATGGCCATTATGTAGTTTGTTTTCTGGTAGTTTTTACTAATAACCTATTGGAATTTTCATCAGGTATTTAATTCACACCTGGTAAATGACGCTTTACCCTATATTGAAAATAAAATGAAGAATATTCAGAGTTCCTAGCCATCCACGTAAATCATCATTCATTGTCTAGTTTCCCTATTGTGCGGATAGCTTTCATCTTTGTTTCTCAGGTCATTGCAGAAGGGAGTGGTTAGCAGAAAAAAAAGAGAAAGCTGAAACAGAAAGAATTTCTCAATGTACTTTATATACCAATTAAAAAGATCATTTCTTCTTCACTTCTCAACAACAACAACTACTGTGATAATGTACTGTCAGAGAAAAGAGTCACTGTGATGATGTACTGTCAGAGAAAAGAGTCACTGTGATGATGTACTGTCAGAGAAAAGAGTCACTGTGATGATGTACTATCAGAGAAAAGAGTCACTGTGATGATGTACTGTCAGAGAAAAGAGTCACTGTGATGATGTACTATCAGAGAAAAGAGTCACTGTGATGATGTACTATCAGAGAAAAGTCACTGTGATGATGTACTATCAGAGAAAAGAGTCACTGTGATGATGTACTATCAGAGAAAAGAGTCACTGTGATGATGTACTATCAGAAAAAAGAGTCACTGTGATGATGTACTATCAGAGAAAAGAGTCACTGTGATGATGTACTATCAGAGAAAAGAGTCACTGTGATGATGTACTATCAGAAAAAAGAGTCACTGTGATGATGTACTATCAGAGAAAAGAGTCACTGTGATAATGTACTATCAGAGAAAAGAGTCACTGTGATGATGTACTATCAGAGAAAAGAGTCACTGTGATGATGTACTATCAGAGAAAAGAGTCACTGTGATGATGTACTGTCAGAGAAAAGAGTCACTGTGATGATGTACTATCAGAGAAAAGAGTCACTGTGATGATGTACTATCAGAGAAAAGAGTCACTGTGATGATGTACTGTCAGAGAAAAGAGTCACTGTGATGATGTACTATCAGAGAAAAGAGTCACTGTGATGATGTACTATCAGAGAAAAGAGTCACTGTGATGATGTACTATCAGAGAAAAGAGTCACTGTGATGATGTACTATCAGAGAAAAGAGTCACTGTGATGATGTACTATCAGAGAAAAGAGTCACTGTGATGATGTACTATCAGAGAAAAGAGTCACTGTGATGATGTACTGTCAGAGAAAAGAGTCACTGTGATGATGTACTATCAGAGAAAAGAGTCACTGTGATGATGTACTATCAGAGAAAAGAGTCACTGTGATGATGTACTATCAGAAAAAAGAGTCACTGTGATGATGTACTATCAGAGAAAAGAGTCACTGTGATAATGTACTATCAGAGAAAAGAGTCACTGTGATGATGTACTATCAGAGAAAAGAGTCACTGTGATGATGTACTATCAGAGAAAAGAGTCACTGTGATGATGTACTGTCAGAGAAAAGAGTCACTGTGATGATGTACTATCAGAGAAAAGAGTCACTGTGATGATGTACTATCAGAGAAAAGAGTCACTGTGATGATGTACTGTCAGAGAAAAGAGTCACTGTGATGATGTACTATCAGAGAAAAGAGTCACTGTGATGATGTACTATCAGAGAAAAGAGTCACTGTGATGATGTACTATCAGAGAAAAGAGTCACTGTGCTAATGTACTATCAGAGAAAAGAGTCACTGTGATGATGTACTATCAGAGAAAAGAGTCACTGTGATGATGTACTATCAGAGAAAAGAGTCACTGTGATGATGTACTGTCAGAGAAAAGAGTCACTGTGATGATGTACTATCAGAGAAAAGAGTCACTGTGATGATGTACTGTCAGAGAAAAGAGTCACTGTGATGATGTACTATCAGAGAAAAGAGTCACTGTGCTAATGTACTATCAGAGAAAAGAGTCACTGTGATGATGTACTATCAGAGAAAAGAGTCACTGTGATGATGTACTATCAGAGAAAAGAGTCACTGTGATGATGTACTGTCAGAGAAAAGAGTCACTGTGATGATGTACTATCAGAGAAAAGAGTCACTGTGATGATGTACTGTCAGAGAAAAGAGTCACTGTGATGATGTACTATCAGAGAAAAGAGTCACTGTGATGATGTACTATCAGAAAAAAGAGTCACTGTGATGATGTACTATCAGAGAAAAGAGTCACTGTGATAATGTACTATCAGAGAAAAGAGTCACTGTGATGATGTACTATCAGAGAAAAGAGTCACTGTGATGATGTACTATCAGAGAAAAGAGTCACTGTGATGATGTACTGTCAGAGAAAAGAGTCACTGTGATGATGTACTATCAGAGAAAAGAGTCACTGTGATGATGTACTATCAGAGAAAAGAGTCACTGTGATGATGTACTGTCAGAGAAAAGAGTCACTGTGATGATGTACTATCAGAGAAAAGAGTCACTGTGATGATGTACTATCAGAGAAAAGAGTCACTGTGATGATGTACTATCAGAGAAAAGAGTCACTGTGCTAATGTACTATCAGAGAAAAGAGTCACAGTGATGATGTACTATCAGAGAAAAGAGTCACTGTGATGATGTACTATCAGAGAAAAGAGTCACTGTGATGATGTACTGTCAGAGAAAAGAGTCACTGTGATGATGTACTATCAGAGAAAAGAGTCACTGTGATGATGTACTATCAGAGAAAAGAGTCACTGTGATGATGTACCATCAGAGAAAAGAGTCACTGTGATGATGTACTATCAGAGAAAAGAGTCACTGTGATGATGTACTGTCAGAGAAAAGAGTCACTGTGATGATGTACTGTCAGAGAAAAGAGTCACTGTGATGATGTACTATCAGAGAAAAGAGTCACTGTGATGATG
>CANNZV010004999.1:0-32308 GCA_947561585.1 Caprella mutica
GGTAGATAGTTATTAGCTAACCTAGGTATTTGTGGCTAACTAACCTAGATAGTTAGCTACTATGGTTAATCTAGGTTGTTTTTGATTAATTATTAACTAGCCTAGGAGGCTAGTTAGTTAGTTACTTGCTAACTAACCTAGGAAGTTTGTAACTAACTAATCTAGGTAGTTAGATACTACGTACATGACCTAGATGGTTTGTGACTAACCAACCTAGATAGTTAGTTATGTACTAGCTACCTCGTATATTTAAATAACCTAGGTATTTTTAGTTACTAACTACCTCATTTAAAGGTATACTAGGTAACTACATTAGTTAGTTGTCACAAACTACCTTAGTTTGTTAATTGTTTGCTGTTTGGGTTTGGTCAATTATACCTACCCCTTGTCAGTGGTCGGGTGTAGGTCATAAGCCCCCCCGGTCAAGAGCCCCCCCGGTCATAAGCCCCCCCGGTCAAGAGCCCCCCTGTTTTTAAATCCTTATTTACCTATATTATTTAATCCTTATTGACACTTTTGTAGTTCATTACTGATTAGACATAAAATATATGTATATAGGGGGGCGTGCGGCCCCCCAAACCCCCCTGCCAGGTCATTAGACAATCATGAAGTGTGCAGTACAACAATCTAGCGGATACAACAAACTACATTAGCAACTCTCAGTTATTTCTATCTAAGTAGTTCTTCATTTGTTCAACTAGGTAAATAAAGATTAAAAAAACAAGGAGGGGGGGCTCGTGACCGGGGGGGGGGGGGGCTTATGACCTAGGGGGGGCTCATGACCGAGGGGGCTCGTGACCGGGGGGGGGGGGGGCTCGTGACCGGGGGGGGGGGAGCTCTTGACCATACCCCTCAGTGGTCAAGGCTGTTTACATTTGTTCAGTGGTCAGTATCTTATACACCTGGTCAGTGGTCACGGCTGTTTGAGTTTGGATAGTGGTGAGGAAATAATTCCCTTGGTCAATTATCAGGACATTTTCATTTCAGTCAGTGGTCAGAGAATTATACCCCGGTCAGTGGTCAGGAGTTTTAATTTCGGTCAGTGGTCAGGGAATTATACCCCGGTCAGTGGTCAGGAGTTTTAATTTCGGTCAGTGGTCAGGGAATTATACCCCAGTCAGTGGTCAGGGAATTATACCCCAGTCAGTGGTCAAGACACTTTAATTTTGGTCAGTGATCAGAACAAGTTAATTTGGTCAGTGGTGAGGGAATTATACCCCGGTCAGTGGTCATTAAATTTTTAATTTGGTCTGTGGTCAGGACAATTTAAATTTGGTCAGTGGTCAGGGAATTATACCCCGGTCAGTTGTCAGGACAATTCAATTTTGGTCAGTGGTCAGGGAATTATACCCCGTTCAGTGGTCAGTAAATTTTAATTTTGGTCAGTGGTCAGGGGAATTATACCCCGGTCAATGGTCAGGAAACTTTAATTTTGGTCAGTGGTCAGGGAATTTTACCCCGGTCAGTGGTCAGGACAATTCAATTTTGGTCAGTGGTCAGAGAATTATACCCCCGGTCAGTGGTCAGGTCACAATAATTTTGGTCAGTGGTCAGGGAATTATACCCCCGGTCAGTGGTCAGGTCACAATAATTTTAGTCAGTGGTCAGGGAATTCTACCCCAGTCAGTGGTCAGTAAATTTTAATTTTGGTCAGTGGTCAGGAAATTATACCCCGGTCAGTGGTCAGGACAATTCAATTTTGGTCAGTGGTCAGGAAATTATACCCCGGTCAGTGGTCAGTAAATTTTAATTTTGGTCAATGGTCAGGGAAATATACCCCCGGTCAGTGGTCAGGACAATTCAATTTTGGTCAGTGGTCAGGGAAATATACCCCCGGTCAGTGGTCAGGTCACAATAATTTTAGTCAGTGGTCAGGAATTCTACCCAGTCAGTGGTCAGTAAATTTTAATTTTGGTCAGTGGTCAGGAAATTATACCCCGGTCAGTGGGTCAGGACAATTCAATTTTGGTCAGTGGTCAGGAAATTATACCCCGGTCAGTGGTCAGTAAATTTTAATTTTGGTCAATGGTCAGGGAAATATACCCCCGGTCAGTGGTCAGGACAATTCAATTTTGGTCAGTGGTCAGGGAAATATACCCCCGGTCAGTGGTCAGTACAATTCAATTTTGGTCAGTGGTCAGGAAATTATACTCCGGTCAATGGTCAGGACATTTTAACTTTGGTCAGTGGTCAGGGAATTATACCACGGTCAGTGGTCAGTAAATTTTAATTTTGGTCAGTGGTCAGGGAAATATACCCCGGTCAGTGGTCAGTAAATTTTAATTTTGGTCAGTGGTCAGGGAATTATACCCCGGTCAGTGGTCAGTACATCTTATTTTTGGTCAGTGGTCAGGGATTTATACCCCGGTCAGTGGTCAGGACATTTTAACTTTGGTCAGTGGTCAGGGAATTATACCACGGTCAGTGGTCAGTAAATTTAAATTTTGGTCAGTGGTCAGGGAAATATACCCCGGTCAGTGGTCAGGACAATTCAATTTTGGTCAGTGGTCAGGGAATTATACTCCCGGTCAGTGGTCAGGACACTTTGATTCTGGTCTGTGGTCAGGGAATTATACCCCGGTCAGTGGTCAGGACACTTTTATTTTGGTCAATGGTCAGGGAATTATACCCCGGACAGTGGTCAGGATACTTTTATTTTGGTCAGTGGTCAGAGAATTATACCCCGGTCAGTGGTCAGGGAATTATACCCCGGTCAGTGGTCAGAAAACTTTTATTTTGGTCAGTGGTCAGGGAATTATACCCCGGTCAGTGGTCAGGAAACTTTTATTTTGGTCAGTGGTCAGGGAATTATACCCCGGTCAGTGGTCAGGACACTTTTATTTTGGTCAGTGGTCAGGGAATTATACCCCGGTCATTGGTCAGGACACTTTTATTTTGGTCAGTGGTCTTGGAATTATACCCCGGTCAGTGGTCAGGACACTTTTATTTTGGTCAGTGGTCAGGGAATTATACCCCGGTCAGTGGCCAGGACACTTTTATTTTGGTCAGTGGTCAGGGAATTATACCCCGGTCAGTGGCCAGGACACTTTTATTTTGGTAAGTGGTCTTGGAATTATACCCCGGTCAGTGGTCAGGACACTTTTATTTTGGTCAGTGGTCAGGGAATTATACCCCGGTCAGTGGCCAGGACACTTTTATTTTGGTCAGTGGTCAGGGAATTATACCCCGGTCAATGGTCAGGACATTTTAACTTTGGTCAGTGGTCAGGGAATTATACCACGGTCAGTGGTCAGGGAATTATACCATGGTCAGTGGTCAGGGAATTATACCACGGTCAGTGGTCAGTAAATTTTAATTTTGGTCAGTGGTCAGGGAAATATACCCCGGTCAGTGGTCAGGACAATTCAATTTTGGTCAGTGGTCAGGGAATTTTACCCCCGGTCAGTGGTCAGGACACTTTGATTTTGGTCAGTGGTCAGGGAATTATACCCCGGTCAGTGGTCAGGACACTTTTATTTTGGTCAATGGTCAGGGAATTATACCCCGGACAGTGGTCAGGATACTTTTATTTTGGTCAGTGGTCAGGGAATTATACCCCGGTCAGTGGTCAGTAAATTTTAATTTTGGTCAGTGGTCAGGGAATTATACCCCGGTCAGTGGTCAGTACATCTTATTTTTGGTCAGTGGTCAGGGATTTATACCCCGGTCAGTGGTCAGGACATTTTAACTTTGGTCAGTGGTCAGGGAATTATACCACGGTCAGTGGTCAGTAAATTTAAATTTTGGTCAGTGGTCAGGGAAATATACCCCGGTCAGTGGTCAGGACAATTCAATTTTGGTCAGTGGTCAGGGAATTATACATCCGGTCAGTGGTCAGGACACTTTGATTCTGGTCTGTGGTCAGGGAATTATACCCCGGTCAGTGGTCAGGACACTTTTATTTTGGTCAATGGTCAGGGAATTATACCCCGGACAGTGGTCAGGATACTTTTATTTTGGTCAGTGGTCAGAGAATTATACCCCGGTCAGTGGTCAGGGAATTATACCCCGGTCAGTGGTCAGGAAACTTTTATTTTGGTCAGTGGTCAGGGAATTATACCCCGGTCAGTGGTCAGGACACTTTTATTTTGGTCAGTGGTCAGGGAATTATACCCCGGTCATTGGTCAGGACACTTTTATTTTGGTCAGTGGTCTTGGAATTATACCCCGGTCAGTGGGCAGGACACTTTTATTTTGGTCAGTGGTCAGGGAATTATACCCCGGTCAGTGGCCAGGACACTTTTATTTTGGTCAGTGGTCTTGGAATTATACCCCGGTCAGTGGTCAGGACACTTTTATTTTGGTCAGTGGTCAGGGAATTATACCCCGGTCAGTGGCAAGGACACTTTTATTTTGGTCAGTGGTCAGGGAATTATACCCCGGTCAGTGGCCAGGACACTTTTATTTTGGTCAGTGGTCAGGGAATTATACCCCGGTCAGTGGTCAGGGAATTATACCCCGGTCAGTGGTCAGGGAACTATACCCCTGGTCAGTGGTCAGGGCTCTTTATCTCCTTCGGGCGTCAATGGATATTAATATATAATATAACTCAGTACTTTGAATTGGTCAGCGGTCAGTGGATTATACCCTTCAATTTGACTCAATAAATTCAGTTGGTCAGCGGTCAGTGGATTATACCTTTCCATTTGACTCAATACATTTATTTGGTCAGCGGTCAGTGGATTATACCTATCAATTTGACTCAATACTTTATGTTGGTCAGCGGTCAGTGGTCAGCGGTCAGGGGATTAACCTGTGCCGTAAATTATGCCAAAAATATCACTTTACCCTAGTTGCTAGTTCCGAGTCAGTGTCACTTGAGTAAAATTGTGCCAGAGAAAATTTGAAGGAGTTCTTATATTTCAAAATTTACCCTGTAGTAAACCAAACTCGTGTCTCGTCAAGTTAAGTAAAATCAGCCTACAGGTACCTAACCTAAACAGTTTCACATTCCACACAGCAAGGAATAATATCAACCAATTATAAACTCGCATATCTGAAATAATAAATAATCTAACAAGACGCAATGATGAAGTAATCACAAATACGAGAGAAAAAAATGACAAGAAAATAAGTTCAATAAAATGTTAACATATTCTTTGAAAAATCCGTTAAAAAGGTCACTATTGACACTAAAGTACTCGGAGGTAGCGTCAAATTATAACTAGAGACAATTTACAAAAGTCTCCCTGTTTCTCAGGGGTGAAAAGCCTCACCTATGAGGTTTGAACGCGCCTCTTCAGATTAAGTCAGGAAATTCATAAGGAAATTTAGCACACACCCAAACAGTACGACGCCATTATACCTTCTGCGAGATTATTGGAACACTGCAACTCTATAGAACTTGTTATTGTAGTGCCAGTCTTGTAAAACGTTGTCAAAACTATATATTTTTCATATTTTTTAAATTTTAACCGTGCTATTATTAAGTGATAATGAAATAGTTCGAAATATCAAAAGTAACCCTGAACTAATCGATGGTTTACATTATATCCATATGTATGCACACTCGTATCCTTTGTTCCACGTGATTATTCAAAAATGTACAATTACTTAAATTTATTTGTCTAAATATGATGGTTTGTATCTTTCACTCTATTTTTTACAATTGATATCTGTATAATGAAAATAATTTAACTCTCCAATCCTGTATGATAAATGATTTCGTAGAATCGTGCCAAACAAGGTAAATTCCGTATAATAATACCTATATGTGTATGCAGTACGTAGAGTATCTAATTTGTATTGAAATCGAATGGATAGCTTCTGGTGTGTAATTTTTTCGAAATTGTAACAGTAATCAGAAATATTGAATCGAATGGATATCCAAAGCATAATATAAATTACCGGAAGAGAAAATATAGTAAAAAAATCGCCATTACCTATATTTGAGCGCATCTAATTTATGTTTCATTTGACGTGAGCAACTGAGCATGCATTTAAAGAAGAAATATTTTAAACTCAATTAATGATCGATAAATAGACTTCTGTTTGGATTAAATGAAATTTGAAAAATATTGCAGTCATTTTATTTCACATACAAATTTTCTTCAGCTGAATTGTATAAAAAATCTAAGTGCATGCTAATTCACAAGCTAGGTATAAACCTTATTGTTATTGAAAATAATGAAGAATATGAAATTTTGAAACTATTTATAATAAAATCACTAACATACAACAGCTAAATGAAAATTTGAATGATTTTCAAAATTCAGCACAAATGATACTTCTGAACAACTTTCAAATTGATGCGGTATTTTCAGAGCTATGGGACACTTCCCCATTTTCAATCACATGATAAAATGATATTCAAAATTATTCAACATAAAAGTTTAATCACAATTTTTTTTCTTACATGACCGAGAAAATGTGGAACCGTCGAATAACTTGAAAGTTACCCTAATAGTTGAAAGTTACACATAGACCAATTGCAGTACACCTGTTACTAGTTGTTCTATTATAATTAATTTAGTAGGGGTTTAACGTCAGACAGATACAATGAAAGAATCTTACATGTAAGAAGCCGATATCAAGGACAAGACATGAAAAATGCTTTCAGATACTACCCTGCAAACAATTCCAAACGCATAGTAGCAAATGTTTAGCTATATGGTAATCCAGTATATATATTTGTAACACACTTTAAATAAGCCTAACCATCACAAAAATACATAACACGTGGTTATGCCATTTTAAAACCATACATCAAAATTGAGATTGTACTCTTATTGAATGACATGTCAATTACCATAGCTACTTATAACAGGTGATCACATATATAATTTAGCACATTCATAGTAACATGTCTAATACCATACGGTAACGAGAACGTAATTTACCATATTACCAAGTAAAACAACATGTAGCTAATACATGTAGCTAATACATATCCATTTCCAAAGAGTATACATGATTTAAATGTGTGTCACATCACATGGTATGTACTTGGATTTGTTTGCAGAGTCGATATCAATTTCAAAAGTAATTGAACTAAATTAAATAAATTATTCAGAGTAGGGCTAATTACGAATTAATTAACAGTTCTAAGATAAGAGAAATTAATTAAAATTACATTAACTTTTCTCTTATCTTACGGAAAATGTAGAATAACTGATAATTCGTAACTTACAATACAACAGTTATTAAAAATCAGATCATTATTTCACTGACTGAATATCGTAAAAAATTAAAAGTATTCATTTTAACTGGACAGGTTTTTAATTTTCGACAATATTTAAATTAATCATAATATCATGCAGCGAGTGCAGAAAAAGTTTAGTAAATAATAATATGATGTTAATTTCTGAACAGGATGGTGTATACAACCGAAAATTTGCAATTTTTGAAGCAATGAGCAAATTGAAAAAACACTGTAATCAAAATAATTGAATATATATCATCCCAAGATGTCAAGATGGAAAATACAATTTGTGAACTATGTAGCTACAGAATAATTCTAAAAACTACCTTAAAATATAGTTAATCACAGACGTGCTCTTTAAATGCATAATCACTCAAAAACATACTAAGAAATTGAGAAAATGTGAACACACTTCTAGAATATGCAAAAAATTTCCTTGATAGAACGGTAGAACCTATATAAACCAAAAACCATAGATATGATTGAAAAGATTTATACTCAACGGGAAATCCAATATATTAGAGGTTATTTAAACTCTGCGGCAGTGGTTTTTTTTCTCAGGTTTGAGTTTTTTTTCTCAGGTTTAAGTTTTTTTTTTCTCAGGTTTAAGTTTTTTTTTTCTCAGGTTTAAGTTTTTTTTTTCTCAGGTTTGAGTTTTTTTTCTCAGGTTTGAGTTTTTTTTTCTCAGGTTTGAGTTTTTTTTTCTCAGGTTTGAGTTTTTTTTCTCAGGTTTGAGTTTTTTTTCTCAGGTTTGAGTTTTTTTTCTCAGGTTTGAGTTTTTTTTTTTCTCAGGTTTAAGTTTTTTTTTCTCAGGTTTAAGTTTTTTTTTTCTCAGGTTTGAGTTTTTTTTCTCAGGTTTGAGTTTTTTTTTCTCAGGTTTGAGTTTTTTTTCTCAGGTTTGAGTTTTTTTTCTCAGGTTTGAGTTTTTTTTCTCAGGTTTGAGTTTTTTTTCTCAGGTTTCAGTTTTTTTTTCTCAGGTTTCAGTTTTTTTTCTCAGGTTCTGTGGGAAACCTGGAAAAAACCTTCATCACAGAGTTTAAATAACCTCTAATATTAAACCATAATAATATACCTAATGGGTAATAATTTTAGATAAAAGTTTGAGTTTTAACTTGCATTAGCTAATAGGATTTGGAACATCGAATTGGAAATATAATAGCTAATAGCGGTGATATTTGTGAATGAAAATAACTAATTAAAAGCATCACAGGTATGCAACACAATAGAGCTCCTCTATAGTGAATGAAGAGACCTGAGTTAGAGTACTACCCCGTATAGTGAACATATTTTCTTTAGTCTGGTGAACTAGGAGTGGCCATCAGTTTTATATTCAAACCTAATGGCTATTTTATGGCAGACTAAAGAAAGTTTGTTCACAATCAGGCTAGTCCTCTTACTCACCGACTATAGAGAATTTCTATTTTATAATGTAGAGGAATTGTGTAGAATTCCATACTCTACAATGGAAATGAAACAGATATTTATTAGTAGCTAGCAACTATCAAACATTTATGAATAGCGAAAGATGATTTCACCGCATATATGAACAAGAAAAAAAACAAAGAGTAGCTATTTTTGATGTGTACAATTTCCTAAAACAAAATTCTTAGCTTATTTGCTAGCTCTTGAAATTAAAAAAGTACCTATTCAAATTCCATATGGCTATTTGACTTCAAATACTAGAAACAAATAATTCACATCTTACTAGTACTGTATACCTGTGATATGCAAAACCTAATCAATTCATTTTAAATAAATTGCCAGGTGCTAATAGTTTCAGATAATTGAGATTGTTTTTTTCAGCTTAGTTATCACTGCATACTTGCTGCTCCCAAAAATCTTTGACTTCGGCTAACAACTCTTGTTTGATGGCTGTGGGGACACTTTCTGAAAAATGGTAATGGTAGTAAATTATGAGATGCAAAAAAGACAGAAAAATAATTAAACTCTTAAAAGAACAATGAAGTAATTTAGTAGGGGTTTAACATCTGCTTTGTAACCAAAGGCCATATCGCTGAAATTAAAAGGAAACTAAATACAAGGAACTGGAAAAATGGTCAGAAAGGAAAGTGGCTCCAAGAAAAAAATCCCTTACCACCGTCAGTGACAATATTCATGGATCCAGAAAAGCTAATCTGTGAATGCAGTCACTTAACAAGGAATGCGACAAAAAGAGACTCAAGCACCAGAGGCTGCACTGCACTCATGGATGGAAGAGGAAAATGAAGAGGTGATAGTAAATGAAGCCTTCGAGCCTACCTAACACAAAAATCTAAGACCTCGCAGTTGAAGAGCATAACCCTAGCGCTATCCTCTAAAACTGCAAGTAGAGTTTATAAAATGGTAAACATGGTGAAAGTTAAAAATGACAATCCATAATCCAAATTACAACAGTTCAGTGCCCAAGGGACGCCACCCCCTTCTCTTCCATTAACCACAGACAGTTTCAGGATTGAGCCCCTGGTGGCTATAAAAGAACAAACCTATACCTGTAGGAGTGACATTTTCCATTCAATGAACTAACCTCTACCTCTTGGAGTGACTTCCGTTACTAGATCTTCTACGGTTATGTTCTTCGATCCTCTCTGCTTAACTATTTCCTTAGCATGTGCCTGAAATTACAAAAAAATCTGATAAAAAATAAAAATAACAATTAAGAATAAGTTATGAATTATTGGTTAGTTTTACATCTTCGGTCCTATAAGAAAAAACTATATAATAACAATTATAATTTAATAAAATTATTATTTTTATATTTATATAGTTTTTCTTATATGACCGAAGATGTGGAACCGACTGATAATTCGTAACTTGCCCAAATGAAATGTTCCATTAAGTAATAAGAAATTGTAGTTATAACTTTATAAACCAAAAATCTACATAATATTCACAGTAGTTTAGAAAACCAGTTTAATTTAAAGGATTAAAATACATCCACTGGAACAATTAAAGGGCTTCTATTAAAAAAATACCAGCTATTTCACCAGAATATTTAAATTTTAGTGACCTTCATATCGTCAGACCATCCGCTTTCAGAGAGTCGTTCCCTCAATCTCTCCTTGAGCCGTTCCTTCTCTCCCGTCTCAATCAAGCGGTTGTTGATTGCACGTCTGATCTGAGAGCTTCTGTCAGTCATTGTAACCATTTGGTGGAAATGTTAAACAGTGAATATATATTCTGTGGGTGAATAATTTTTTAGTTGTAATGTCTGCTTCAGAAACCAAGGGCCATATTGCTGAGGTCAAAAGGAAGTAAGTACAAGGGAGATTGCAGTAGCTACCGGAGAAGAGTTGGAATATAGAGAAAATGAGGAGAGTAATTAGAGTGGCTAAGCAGAGGGGAAGTGAATGGATGAAGGAAATGTATGAGCTTAGTAGATAATGAGGATGAAAACAAGGGTAGCAGTGAAGAGAGAGTGGCTGAGAAAGTGAATCAGGAGTTGATAAATGAGATGAAAGGGAAGAGTAGTATGAAAATATAGAGGAAGGTTCAATAGAGAGATAAAGGAATAAGATCATGAAGGCACTATGGAGTCTAGGGTGTGGCTTGGTTTGTAGCTGTGCAGGGTATAAAATGAGGAGAGTGTGGAGTGTAGGTTATGTGGAGCAGAGAGAACTTCTTGATGAAGTGCATGGGACTGAAGCAATTGAACTTCAGAGACCAAGAAAAGTGGATATGGAAAGATTTTTGTTTGGAGGAGAAGGTTTTGTACAAGAAGTGGAAACTGAGGGAGGGAGAGAGCTTTTGTTTGGGGTGGGTGGGGTTAATATTAATTGTTAAATAAATGTTAGTGTAGATGTTCAGTTGTGATAAGTATAATGTAGAATAAAATTAATAATGAAAATAAAAGAATAGTTTCTTACTGTGTTGGTAAGTGAGGTGAAAACCAAAGACTAATGATAAGGAGGAAAGAGCCACTGAAAAAGAAATCTACAAAGTAACAACTTGAACCTATCATTTCTAATTATCACATTCTTTTCATAATATCATTATTCATCAGCTAAATATAATTATGAATAATGATTGTCAATTGATCTATTTTTACCTGTGTGTATACTGTAACTATCACCTATTCATTAGTCTTGCGGTATTAATATCTAAACCTGAGTTCTACCATAAATTGTGTTTTCAATTTTATATGTTTCCAATTATTATTCTATGTTGAGCAAATGTTAGTTAATTAATGCAAATTATTTCACTGAAGGTATACTGCAATTTTTATCCTATTGTAAAACTTCCAGATTTCCATCCTATCTTTTTAAGCTTTTCATATAGTAATCAAAGCTTATATGGTCCCAAGTGAAATAATATGGCTCATAAACTCTCCAGCTCTCTTCAAAAATCACCAAATTTCTTTCAAAATTACCAAATTATCATAAATTCTCTCCAAAATTACATTGTAGCATAGGAGAAAATTAGATATTTCTCACCTTTTGCAATTGAAGTGCCCAGAATAACTGTCACAAACTCGCCATTAAAATGGAAAGTTTGGACATGCTTTATTATCTGGATACAGTCCTGAGTCTGTGCGCACTTTACTGTACTCTAATTAGTTACAGGCGCACTGTTATATAAGAATATATAATCCATTTAATAAGAGAAAGATTCACATGACTTCAGAGCCATAGTTTTTAAAACCATACCACATTTACTCATTCAACATGTGCAATACTTACAAAACAACCAGTCTGCAGAGCATGAGACATTTTTAACATTTTCTGTGCAAACAATCCTTAATTTCCTCCTATATTTACATGTATTTTCACTATTAGACTGAGAACAGAATCCAAAATAGAGGAATTTTTGGAGAACAGTTTACCAGTTCCTGCAGTCTGGCAAAACAATCGCAGTTGTCAGGCCAGTCTGCAAAAAATGCATGAAGTTGTGAAGTTTATCCGGTGACTATTGAGACCTTGAAATTGGTCTCCTGAATTATCCGGCGACAATTATCTAATTAATACCTATGTTTACATGTAATTATTGGAGAGTATTTTGTGATTTTTAGCCATTTTGGAGAGAAATTTGAAAATCTTTGGAGAGAAATTTGAAAATCTTTGGAAGGAAATATCCGGAGACTGATTGTGTATGCTTTGCAGACTGGTTGTCAGGAAATAAAGCACATCCTTTCACGTTACTTTTTAGCCACTGAAAATTAATGGTAACATAAGAGTAAATAGCTAACCAATTCAACAAACTTTGATCAATATTATTTGTGAAGAAAAAATTCCACTGACAATTTACCATGAAATACAGACTGGTTTACACCGGTAGTCACTAGACAATATTATCTAACCAGTCTGCAGAATGTGGGGCATTTTTAACATTTTCTGTGCGAACAATCATTAATTCCCTCCTATATTTACATGTATTTTACTGAGAACAAATGTCAAATTTAATTTTATTGTCAAAATAGAGGATTTTTTTTAGAACACTTTACCAGTTCTACAGCTTGGTTATCTGTTAATTTGAATAGTTAGACCTGGTCATTTAGGGACTATGTCTAGTCCTCAAACAGTTTTCCAATTTCTCCTTTCAAAACTAATAGAGGATCAGTGACGGTGATATATTATAGGGATAGGTTCATTTTAAATAGCCCGATATAGGCCAGTCTGAAAAGTATAGCAGGATTTGTGGATCAATCCTGCACCCCCAGACCAGATTGTATTTGGTGGTAAATTCCAAGGATATATACCTAGGTAGCTATTAATTCCTATATTTACCATTAATTTTGGGAGGGGAAACTGGAAAAATGTTGGAGGACTAGACAAATTTATGAAAAATGTTGGCAGTTATTTCTCAGATTTTTGAAAAAGTCAGAGGAGTTCAGTGCACCAAATACAAACTGGCCCCCAGACTACAGGAGCCATGTATAAGACTAAGAGTATGTCAGTTAAAGCCAATTAATTGGCTTAGAGTCGAAATGGTCAAATCTCAGATATGTATAATTGGCTTTGAGTTTTGAATTAATTCCCTTGGCTTGAAATCTTCAAAAAAATGAGCCAAATTGGCTTGGCTCAGATTTTTTGTGAAATTTTGGCTCAAAAATTGGCTTACTATTTTCCAGCATCTGAAACATGGTGCATGAGCTGGTAAAAGGTTCTCCAAATTAAACCAAGAGGAAGTTATACGCACTAGAATTGTTACTGTGAGAACACAACCTCATATTTAATCCTGATACCGGTTATTGGATAATTGCAATATTTTATTTTTTTCACAGTTCTAAAACATATCATCCCGAGGAAAATATTTAATTAAAAGTTAAATAACATCGCATAATAAAAATTTTGACTTTATATAACCAGATAATAATAGAAAAGGTAAAAAATGATAATAAGTCATTTGAAATTTACATGGGTAACTATAAAAAAATATTGGTAGGGGAACATCAAATTCAAGTTATTCTCTTCCAGTCTAAACTTGAGTTATTCATTACAAAACATGAAAACTGAATTGGAAAATAGTTTGAAAATTCTGAGTTGATAAGAATGTCATAAAAGATTATAATTAGCTAAATTATATGAATTTTAAATTATTGATACTAGGTAACTTATATATAACTGTCACTCCTTGATTATATATCTCATTTTCTTTGAGTTATAATGAAAGAAAATTTGTTTTAGAATTATAGAGTCACAGTTTATAGTCCCCATTCTATAAACTGTGGTTAGAAAGGCTTATATAGTATAAGCCTATTGTTTGTGACTGTGATGAAAGTTTAAAGTAGTGAATTTATTAAAGGTTTTAAAATTCATTCATAGATTAAGTCTCACTCAGTATAGGAAGTAATAATTAATAGATACTTAGACTACTATAATTATTGTACTACATTGAACAAACAGCAGTTTTATGCTCTATGAAATATTTTTGGAAGAAAGGACTAACTTTCAAGTTATTGGTACGTTCTACATTTTCGGACACGTCCTAAATGTAAATATGATAATTATAATTATTATTCAACTTCTATTCAAATTGGTATCATGAATACCAATTGAAATAAAAGTTAAATAATGATTAATGTATAGAGATTTCTGCGTGTTCGAAAATATGGAACCGTGCAATAACACGTAACTTACCCTAAACTGGGACATGTTGAATTTCTGGACCAATTGCTTTTAAAATCTAATAACCTCATCTGGATTATAATTTTGATGTTTTTGATAGTTACCGATTTACCGTGAAATGATCACAAAAATTTGTCACCGTTTTCTATGTCTACGAACGGTTCTTATTTCGAGACATGACTCGAAATAAGTACCACTTTTCTCAAAGTGAGTTGTACTTAAAGTGAGGCCAGCCAGTACATTTTTGTTTTAATAGCTTGAGAGAGTTTCTGTTCGATGAACTTTCGTGCCTCCAAGTTTACTTTGTTGAAATGATAAGAGCAATTTCCGTAGATTAATTCACACTACAATTCTGATATACTAAATTACATCATTCTGATACCTCTTCGAACTCTTGAAACAATTAAGCAAATCATATTTGACATCAACCCTTATAAGAAATGAAAAAAGTGAATACAGTAGAACTCCTCTATAATGAACTTCGTATAGTGAATCATCCTGATTAGTAGACCCCTGTATAACGAACTAACTTCTGTAGTGAGCATATTAAGTTTTATAGGAAAATAAATCAAACTAAATGTGAAATCCATATATAATAATAAGAGGGAGGGTTGAATAAGACTTCAACTCAATGTTGAAGTTTTTTTTTACATTTAAAGCATTTTTATATAAAAAAAAAACTTTCTATTCGAAAGATTGAAACCTGAAAAAACCTTCAACGTTGATTTTAAATAACTTCTTAATATTTTTTAGTTCAGTCTGCCACAAATTGCTATACATTTTCTATGCATCTCTATGTAGTAAGTTAGTTGTATGTCATAAAAGAACCAGCACAACTCCTCTATAATGTAGTAAACCATTCTGATTTTCAGAGTCGTGAGAAATTAATGAATTTATGTGAATATAATAAATATATGAGGATATTAATAAGATAATAATTATTATGTAGTAGCTATATCGAATAATCACTGAGTAAGTCAAACAAATCATTCAAAAACAAAGTTACAAATTAGATGCGTGTCATTGATATTTGCAAATAAATGATTATTATCACAATGTCTGCCAATACTTTTTAAGCAATCTGTAATTAAGTCTTAAAATATCATAACCACAATAAGAAATGAATATATTTTAACTTAGTGAATATGCGAGTAGTTTTGAAAAATACATTTGTTACCCATCAAAAATCAAATATTTCTACCAAATAAATATTTTAAAGAATTATTCAGTGAATATTTCACACTTTCTATTTTATTAGTGATATATAAATATAAGAAATCAAAGAATAGTTCTAGCAGTAGTATAAGGTAAGTGAATCTTCCCTATTCGAATTGTTTATTAAATGTATTCAGTTATTTTTGGTGTGGTATCTCTTACACTAATATCGCCAATTTAACATGTAAACATAGGAAGTTTTTGAAGCGTGGGTGAAACCACGCGTACAAACCAAATAAAGAGACTAGTTTTAAACTCAGTGGACATTACGAAATTATAACTTCGGAGTTTACTACTAAAGGGCCGTACACACGCAGGGTTTTTTAAGTCTTTCCACCGGACTTTTTTCTTCGCTTTTCCACCTGACTTTTGATTCAAAAGTCAATAGCGTCCACACGTGGATTGACTTTTTAATCTCGTGGATTTACATGTCGTACATAAGCCCTCCTCTATTTTAAACTAGGTAACTAACCTAGGTAGTTAGTAACTGTTAATTACCTAGGATAGTTAAAATTACTAATTACCTGGGTTAGTTATTTACTAATTATATAGGTTAGTTACTTTTACCTAGATTAATTAATTACTAGAGAACTACCTACCTAGATTACTAAGATTATTTAGTTACTAATTAACTTAGTTTGATAATTTTTATGAAGTTTATTACAATATTTAGTAATAAACTAACCGAGATTATTTTCGCTTCATTTGATTTAATGATTAATCTAATCCACTCAACAAATGTAATTCAGCTATTATATAAAGTTTAGGTAAAAGTATCAATACGTATAGGTACTAGGTACAATATGTATTGCGTTATAATAAATAAAATAAAGGTATTAGCTAATAGGTAATATGTTGAAATAAATAAAATAAAATAAAGATAATAATATTTATTTTACTAAAATATACTATACTAAAAAATGTTTAAAGAAACATTACTAGGTATTATCAATTTTACTGGCAGTCTTCTATAAAAAGGAAAATATGAGAATTCTTTACCTCAAAGGTAAAGGAATGGATGGAGCAAAGATTGGCTGAAAATGAACACCAATCGTGTTATTACAATATATTTTATGAGTTGACAGTAGCTATACGAAGATTTCTAAAATTGCACCTCTTGATTGGGGGAGAATAATAGAACATGTAGGTTGTTGAAAAGTCTCGGACTTTCGGTGCAAAATTTAAGTCTCGTGGAAAAAGTGGGAGGAGCTTAGCAAAAAGTCCGGTGGAAAGACTGAAAAAACCCTGCGTGTGTACGGCCCTTAAGAAGAGTACAAAAAATATAACTACTTTGCTAAACGTTCAAATGTAAATCGCCACCTCAAATTATTCCTGTAACGATTAGGTTCTAGAAGCAGTAATCCATCTATAGACTTTGCACACCAACAGTATTGTTGTTTGGTGTATTAGCTGACTGTACTGGAGGTACTGAATTCCTTATCTTTGGAATATGTTATTATTATTCATTATTCCACATTTTACGGTACAGTACTCTAGAAGACAAATTTGCATTATTTCTATATCCAATAATAATGTCTCATTAAAATCAATATATTATGATAATTCATCATGAAATTAATATTTTAAAGTTTTGTAAAAGGGTATTATGGTAACAAATTTTTTTCTTATATCTTCAGAAGTTATTTTAAATAAATAAAAACAATTTTACTTTACTTTACTTTAAGTGATCATTGAAAACAGATTCATAAGTCTAATTTCAAATTTATATCATTTTGCAGATTAAAAGCTACTCAATAAGTTTGTTATCAAATTATTTGCCGTTGTTTTTAGTTCAAATTTCGATGTTTTCTAATACATAACCCAAATTTATAGTGATAGTTTTGAGACAAGAAATGAAGAATTAAAATTTCAAATATATCCCAAATTTTATAGTTACCCATGACATTTTTAATATTTTCATTTTCATTTTTTGCTTCTTTATTTCTTTAATATTATCAGGGTATATAAAGTCATGATTTTATTATGTGATATTTTTGTTTTCGTTATAGAACTTTTTCTTGGAGGAATAACATTTATTAGTCATGAAAATGAAATTTTAAGATTATTTCTAATCTCAATTTAGTGTACCTATTTAGTTACACCAGTGTTTCATTTTTTAGAAATTTATAAAAGGTGAATAATATTTAATGAGATTGTAACTTCTGATTACTAAAAACAGTGATTCAATTAGGTTGAAATTCAATGAATTTACAGATAATATGTAAGTTACCATACCTATGTTTGTATACTTACTAGTTAGTGACTTTAGTCTATTTTACTGCTCAATAAAGCAACCTAAATAAAAAAAAGTGAACATTTAAGAATGTATTTTGTTACAATTGATATTACTTGGAAGGAAGTTTTATATATTTGATCATTGAAAACAGATTCATAAGTCTAATTTGATAAAATAAGCATTAGTTAACTGATTATTTGAAATGGCATTGTTACCTTCAAGTTATTTCAATCGGTAATGATTTCTTTAAATTTACAGTTACATATTTTTTAAATAAATAAACATTAATTTTATAACAAAAGGTTTAATTTTATATTAGGTCTTCACAAAATACAACTCATTCATAAGTTTAATGTTAATCGACTTTTACTTTTTTATTTGAAAGTTCACACACGGAACTGTTGGTACGTTTCTTTGAGATATTGTGTATATAATCAATATATTTCTTGTTACTCTAATATATTATTGTGGGTTAGTTTTAACTGTTCGTAGTGAATGGTTAATATACTTTATAAGTTATAAAATATAGGTATAATGGTAAACTAAACATCTTCTAGTAACATTGCAATTTCGGACGAATAAGCTGAAACCCTATCAGAAGATCGGAAAACAATTTTATTGACGATAATTTCAGTTTATTAGTATTTTTATTTCGATATGTCGTTTGAAAGTTTCTACGAAAAGTACCTATTAAGATTCAACTAAATGTATGTTTTAAGATTAAAACTATTCAATATTTAAAAACAGAAATTCAATTTAATATTCAATTAAGTTGAAATTCAATTGAAGTAATACATAATATCAATTCTTTTTGTTGAAGAATGACAATTTTTTTTGTCGTTAAATAGAAATCAGATGAGTAACATTAGTAAATTTTTGGAGAGAATATTTATAGGTATAAATTACTTCTGTAATATTTTTTACATAAGCCACACACTTTTAGTGTCAAACTGACATGGTTCCTTGTAGTGTGTTTTTTCATCGAATTTATTACTCAAAAGTTTCTCCTGAAAATAACCACACGTAAAAGTATCTTTTTAACATTGATAACCATAATAAGAAATAAACATATATTAATAAAGTGAATATGCCCATAATTTAAAAAAATGCATTTGTTACTCATCAAAAACCAATATGTGAACTAATTAAATATTTTAAAAGAGAATTATTCAGTAAATATTAACAGTTATAGTATTATTGGTGACACTTGAATATAAGAAAATATAAAATAATTCGAGAAGAAATATGCCTTGTGTTAATCGTGAATATTCCAATTGTTTATTAAATCTACTCAGTTATTTTTGGTCTGGTACCTCGTACACTAATATCACCAAATTAACATGTAAACATAGGAAGTTTTTGAAGCGTGGGTGAAACCACGCATACAAACCAAATAAAGAGACTATTAATAAACTTAATTTTCATTACATTGCAAATAGATAACTCTTGTTTGTGTAACAATTTTTTTTATTTAAAACAATATATACTATTTTAAATATTCATGTTAATCACTACCTCAAATTGAATGGTTGGTAAACCTTTGAAAACTCATTAAATACCATATTTTGATAATATCAATCTTGTGAATTATATTATTCTGTTTTTTTTTCCTCTTAAGTTCCGATACATTATACGTAAGTAAATAAAAATACTTTAATTGTTATACAGGCAAGCCTCGCTTTAAGTACAACTCACTTTAGTAAAAGTGGTTACTTATTTCGAGTCATGATTCAAAATAAGAAACGTTCGTACATATAGAAAACGGAGTGTGATTTTTTCATGGTAACTAAAAAAAACACCAAAATTATAATGCAGGTGAGGTTAATAGAAGAAATTGGTTCAGAAATTCGACATGTCTTATTTTAGGGCTAGTTCCGTGTTAATGCACGGTTCCATATTTTCGAACACGTGAAAATCTCTATATAATGATCATTATTTAACTTTTATTTCAATTGGTATCCATGATATCAATTAAAATAGAAGTTAAATAATAATTATAATATTTTCTTTTCTGACGTGTCCGAAATTGTAGAACCAACCAATAACTTGGAACTTAGTACCCTACTACCAAAAATATTTCATAGAGCATAAAACTGATGTTTGGTAAATGTAGCACAATAACGGGAATTTTTCCAGAATAATTTGTTCATAGTATAATTTTGAACAATTAGTCATAGTCCTAATCGTAAACAAGTTTCTCTTTTTTATTATAGTGGGTTGTTCTAACTATTCATACTGATTGGTTAATAACTAAAGAATGTTTGAGTGAAAGTTTTATTCGGGTCTATACCAAAGAGACGTACAAATTGGAACTAAAAATATCACAATACACAAACGAAAACGTCTGTAAAGATTCTTTCTGTTCCTGAGTACACAAAATAAAACACATACTTTAGATACAACAGCTTTTACATATAACCGTTAATTGTCTATTATGGTCCAAGATTCTAAGTCGTCAATGATTGTCCAACCGTCGTCCAAAAGGTTCGAATCCAAGGGCTCCTGTTTCGACGACTGAGGATTTTTTGGTTTCAATACCGTGCTAGGTATACCAGAAAGAGGGATGCTTTCATCAAATTGATCGGGATGCCTCTTCATCTGGTGCTTCTGAAGATGTCTTTCTAGGACGTAGCTCTTTCCACAATACTGACATAAATAATTTTTCGAATCATCGTGTTTTTTTCTAATATGTTCTAAGAGTGTAGCCGGATATAGAAACCCCTGATTACAAGTAATGCATTTCTGTCCTTTGAAAACTCTGTGGTTGCAGGGTGCTTTACATATATATCTGCAGAACTTTTCTTGATGGGTTACTCTCAGCTCTGTCAACTGATCCATAGTCACAAAATGGAAATCAAGGCGCGTGTGAGCAGTCTTATTGATGTGTCTGGGGAGGAATGAGAAAATAGTTATAAACTAATAAGACTATTAGGATGTGTCTACTTATGATTTATAGAGGTATTAAATAATTTCAGTTTCACGCGTTTTAGTAAGATTGAAAATTAAAATATACATCTTTAAATATAAATTTCCATGGATAGAATTGTTAGCATAAAATGTCCAAGTGATAGCAATTCAAATCTATTTAGAGAAAAAATCTACAGGATGACGTTTCCAAATAAAAACATGACGGAAAACAGTAAGCCGTCTTTTTATTTTTGAGAATTCGATCTGAAATATAAATTTAATTATTTTCCAGCTGCAGCGCCATCTTCCGATGAAAATTCAAGGTAGCTATCACATAATGATAGAGCGCATGAGCACGATATCTCTAATTATGAATCGTTTGCATTTATGTTTTTAATCACATTCTAGTTTGATTTCTATAAAATTTAGTCTAAATTATATTAAAAAACTAATAATAATCATTGATGTGTAATTAGGCTCGAGTACTATTATTGTTTAAAAGTTCGTCGACTGAGAGTTGATTATTTAAGGCCGGTCAAACCACTCTAACTTTGTTGGAGCGTACAATAGGGAGAGGGGCACCAAATATCGACAACGCTGGTCAGGTCTTACAAAGTAACAGTGAACCACTGAATTCGTCATTGCTATAGCGTTGGTTTAACGATGACTCGAGCTTCGTTAGCTAATAGGTATGTAGCACCTCCATACCAACGACAAACCAAAGTTATCACCGCAACCGATCGCTGATTCAACGCCAGACACTGTTTCAGCAATCCTCTGTTCACTCGTAAAACGTTTACAACCGCTCCATCACAGTTTATGTAACGTTTAATTACCTCCCTGGGCAAAGCTGGTGAAGCAGCGGTGGTAGCATTTAAAATTTCTGCGTTGGTATAGATTCTAGCGGATCCTGGTGTCCACGAACTTTTATTTCTAGCGGTGCCATACTTTGGTTGGGTATTGTTGAAGGGATGATGAAATTTACCAGAGCAGAAAATTACCAACTCATCACCGCTCGCAATATTTAGTGCAGCTAAACACTTTTGGAGCGGTAGGAGGGACCATGCGAAGGCCAATTGGCTTACGGGAGCTAACTTCTGATGAACAGCAACTAGCGGTGATGAATTTTTTCACCTCTCCAGGAACACTCCAGCAAAGTTCTTACGGAGTGCCATTTCTACCAATGTTATGAACATCAGTAATATTTAAAAATATAATAAAGTATGTTTCAGAGACTAATTGTTTTGTATGAAATAGAACTAAGAAATTAATATAAAAGTCCAAGATCAAGAAAGTATTAGAAATTGTTATAGCATGACACATTGAAATATCTAACACAGTTCACTAGCTAAGACCAGTTTGTATTTGATGGTAATTTATCTGCCGTGTCGGCTGACTTTTATTCTCTTTGAAATAGAGATTATTGAAATGTGGGAGGACTTTTGGTTAATTTTTTTAATATTACCATTAACTTATGGAGGAGAAATTGGTAAATTGTTTGAGAATAGCAAATATTAAGGGAGAATCTTGGCTTTCGGAAGAGTCAGTAAAGTTCAGAGCACCAAACGCAGACTGGCATTTACCAGACTGCAGAATATGGAGGATAATTAGTAAATTCTCTACAAAAGAAAAATGAATGAATCTCTTTACTTACAATAATTTTACTGTAAACAGAAAAAGATCTTTCTATTTACATTTTGTCAGTTTCAACACGCTGAGGAGTTACACTTATTATTTTGGGTTTTAATTCACGGTGTGACTAATTATTATACGGCGCCGTACCAGAATATGTAGTGTGCCATATATCCAAATCCACACACGGGTCATAAATAAACCATACTGTTTCCTCTTCTAAAATAAAATTAATTGAAAATACTTTTGGAGAGAGCTGGGGAGAAATACACAGCTAATATCAAAAAGTCTTCAGGAACCAAATTGGTGAAATATTGTTAAAGATATATTCAAGAAATTATAAAGTTTTAATTGATAATATAATACAACATCATATTATATTTATATTTGCAACATTATTATTTTATTCATATATATCTTCCTAAACAGAAGTACTTACTAATATATTTAGCCTTATAACACTATAAATTATCAGTTCCTGCAAACTGGTTCTAATAAAATAGTGTGGACTAATTCTAACCACGTGGAGACTCGATTGTACTCTCCAGAAAACAAACACGCCACAGTTCAGATTGTGTCCTCTTTTCTCTCCAATTTAACATAAAAAATAGTCTCAAACGACTTTGTCTACAATTTGAAGCAAGAATAATTGATGTACACAAAGAAATCATTGGATTCATGCATGAATGATATTATATTTTTACACAAATATTCAATATTAAATTATGCTACAATACACAATTTCTATATTTCAGAGTATATCAGGTAAAACAAGTTCATTGGTTCACATTTCAAAAAGACAAAAAAGAGGAAATTTCGAATTAATTCTTATGTTCCCTGTTAATTTTGCCTTGAAATCTTCAAAAATGAGCAAGTGTTGGGTAAGATCAATTTTTTTTGAGAAAATTTGGCTTAAAAGTGGCGTACAGTTTGCCATCCTCTAAAACCTGGTATAATTTTGAGATATAATCATGACTTATAATATTGATAATGAATAATAGATGAAATAATAACTTGTTCAATGTGATCATGATAGTTGATAAAATATCATATTTTAATTCACTCTGAATAAATATTACTTCATATTATATTTTAAAATCATATATGCGATTTTTTTTATCGTTTTTATTTCTACATTTGAATAATGATTTCAGTTTTGTTTTTCAGTCTATTAAAGCTATTGTGAAACTCAGTCTAATTTTATTATAAGTAAATTTATATTAACATGAAGAATATAACCGTAACTTTAGCTTAACCTTCAACAACACGAAAAATGAGTAATTCTTAGAGTTTAGAAAACTGTTTCACCCGAAGAGAGTTAAATCTGCATAGAAATGACCATTTACCTCTGAAAATTACCTAAATAATTAACTACACAACATCCTTACTGAAAACCCTTACCTCTACAGTGGACGAAATATGACAACAAATGAATGAATCAGGAGAATAAACTTAAATAATGTTGCCTAGTTGGTGCTCTGAAGAGAAACAGCAAAATTTGGGCCAATGGTTCCAGCGCAAATTTGAAAAATCTTGGAATCGGAAAAAAATTATTTTTGATACACATACAGGGTGATTATAAAAAGCAACCGTGTGTTAGGAATTTTGGATAATAATAATTTCTGAACTATTAGAGCCACTTTTCAATATTTTATTGCGCATGAAAGATAATTTTTTTTCTGTCAAGTTAAAAATTACTATCAAATTTTGGCCACAAACTATTATAATAAAGTAAGTCAAAAATCATATCCTACAGAAAAAAAGCTAATAAAAAAGAACAAATCTGTATCCAATATTCAATGTAAACAAGATCACTCACTAACAGCTTATACAACAATTAGAGCAATTTTCTAGGTCCTTCCACATTCCCGCCATTTCTCTCGATGTACACTGATCTGTTGCCAACCGGTAGATTTTTCTTTAGTTCTTCAAATTCTGCAATTATTTCATCGAGATTGCGTGGATTTCTGATAAATTATTATTCCTTTTAATGTAACTCAAAGAAAAAATTCACATGTTGTTTGGATCCAGAGATCTGAGGCCACTAGTACCGCGTTAAAGTCCTATCACACAATGAGTGAACACTTCACTGAAGCCATCACGAACCAAAATGTTTTTAGAAGCATTTTTTTGTGGTCAGTTTTTTACACAGCTCACATTAATAGACAGTTTTTACATGTTGCTATGAGCCGTTTCTATATTACTTATTTACTTTTTCATAGGTTTTTAGTTTTTACAAACTATATTATAATTGATATCACACCATTGTTCGTTAACACAAATTGAAATGAATATGTCACTTAAAACTTATTGGAATGACAAAATTTGAGAGGATTCTTTTCACAATGATATTTTTGAAACCAGCAGCTCGAATTATATGATTTTTTTGTCAGTTAATAGCTTTTATCATATTAATGTACTGGGCGAAATTATATTTATCCATGATTGATAGGAATAGTGTTATTATATTGAATGATATTGGTTTGTCGAGCTTAAACACCTCAGTCAGTCTTTTAAGGGTTAACACAGAAAAAACTATCTTTCATATGTAACTGTAGGTAGGTACGAAAAAAAAACAATAATATAGATGTACTATTATTTGTATATAACCATTTCACATAAATCCCAACAACTTACCTTTTTATTAATCTAGAGAAAATAAAACTACTAACATTAATACATTTCCATAGCTAAAGGAGAAAAATGAAATCTAAAGATGATCGGCCATTGGAGAGTGTTTTACCTCGATTAGAAACTTGGCACAACTGTTATTATAATATTGATTTGATAATATTTAAGGCATAAACTGTAACATACAGGTATCATATTAGATTAAATATTAAAGAGCTTTTTAGAAGAAACTCTTTAAGATCAGATTATTCGAGAGCATTTCATATAGATATATTTAAGAAAAGTTTTATATTGATATATTTATTCTAAACTCATAAAATTGAAGGTTAAATGACAGTGGTTACCAAACTTATTAAAAGGGAATTAAATATAATATAATTGCACAAATACTTACCAGTGTTGAGAATGTAAGAAAAATTAAGAGTGTGAGGTATATGTGAAAACTGAAAAAATTAAAAATTGATATAGTTACCCATGAAATTTTAGAATTTTATGTAATTCATTTATGATCATCTCAGATATTATGTGTGTTTAAAAAGTGATTATCTTATTGTGTGATATAATTTAACTTGTAATGAAATATTTTCTCGGATTGATAGGGCTTTTTATTCTTTAAAAGATAATATTGACATTATTTAATTACTACTATCAGATAAATGAATTCATACCAATTATCTCATCGTACTTCGGTGGGTAAAGATGTAATCAGTGTAATTTAACATATTTCTATTTTTGTGGGTTGGTCTAACTATTCAAGAATTGAATGGTTGGGAAACCTTAGAAGAAACATTAAATACTCTATTTTGACAATATCAAATCAAACGAATTAAGTTACGTCATTTGTTTCCAATTGTTTCAATTTTAAACATCAGTGATTACCATCCTGAGTATTTAAATATGAATATAATATGATATTAATTAATATAATACCATTTGTTAGTCGATTTTAAACTATATTATTTATGTAGTTAATATTATTAAATAATAATACTATATTATTAACAGCAATAATAATATAGTTTATACATTATATTATTAACTACATTGATATAATAGTTTGTAAATCTACTAAAAAATTATACTATTTATATCATATTATATTCATATTTAAATACTGAGGATGGTAATCACTGATGTTTAAAATTGATTTACAATTTTACTAAATCATTATCTAACGATTTCACAAAACATAAATTTAGTTACATCGCTAGTGTGTTAAAATAAATGACATTTTGAAAATTATTATGTGAAAATCTAATAGAGAAAATTTTTCTGAATTAAACCAGCGTTAATTTCCAGGCTACGTTGGTCTACTTTAAACCTCACTATTGTACTAGAGTCTAGACCAACACAGTTTTATATGTAGACTTTGAGGAGTGACTGATAATTCGATGGCTCTATTTTTTAGCACAAACTCTGTCTCATCCATGAACAAAATGATGAATTTTTACTAATGCTTTACCCAAAATAAAAGCAAATATTAATTCTTTACACTATCTGAAAAGATATCTATTCCAAACATAGTATTTTTAATCATTACTCTTTGAAATATTCACAACTGAAAAACTGTCAGGTGACGGAAAATGTTTTGTCCAGTACGAGGTTATTTTTTTATTACAGTTTAAAGATATTTCGGTCATTGTGTAATAATTAGTATTTAATCATTTAAATTAGTTTTTAATATTATTATTGTGTAATTAAATCATTGTGTAATAAATTGCAATGCAACGTTATTTTTAGTAAGAGGTTGGTTTACTACGATGGTTTGCAGCATAATGTATTTCACATATGTAAGAAACATTTCAAATTTATATCATTATTTGCCAAATTAAAATCTGTTTTTAAATATTCTTCTCAACTTTGAATTTATAAATTCACAAATTTTTAGTTATTTTCTAGTTCAAATTTCCATGTTATCCAATGAAAAACTTCAGTTTATTGTGATGAATTGAGACCAAAAGAGAAGAATTTGCAAAGACTATAAATATTATAGTTACCCATTAAATTATTCAAATTCTAATTATCAATTTTTTGTCATCATCTGATCATCTAAATACATTATTTTATTATGTGATACTATTGAACTTGTATTCAAATATTTTACTCTGAACTATTGAGTTCAGAATGTTGAAAATGATAATATTAAAATTGTTCAATAAACTGCATCAGTATTGTATATAAGGTTCTGTTCACAGAAAGAACCACACCGAAAAGAAATTTTTGAGATATCATTTACTATATTTTTATGGGTTGGTCTAACTATTCAAGAATTGAATGGTTGGTAAACTTTAGGAAACACATTAAATACTCTATTTTGAACGTCTAAATTTATTAAATTATTTTGTTTTTCATTTTCTCAAATTTATAGAAAATAGATAAATAAATTTATTAGGATTGTTCCATTTCAATTTTAAAATGCATCATTCAATTTAATATTCAAACAAATTGGAATTATTCGATTTTTTTCTAATTCTCTTGCTTGAGGAATGGACATTTGTGTTTGGAAACCATGGAAATAATATCATTATTGAATTTCTTTGAAAGTATATTCAGTTATTAATCACTTAATTCCTTAATATTATCTTCAGAATTCTCACCAAGCAATGTTGGTGGTAAATCAATGACTGCCTCAAAACTGCGGTAAAAATGCTTCCATAAAAGTGATAAAATTTTATGTTTTTTTATTTGTTTTTTGTTTTTAAAATTTTTGGTTGTTCATTGCATCGTATTCCGTAAATTATGAATTTGCAAATATAAATATAAATATATTAAATTTTTAATTCTCTTCAGCCATTCTTTTATTTAATTTTTAAAAGAAACTATAATTTACTTAGAATAATGAAGAATTCGTTATTTTACTACCAGTTTACACAACTAATTAGTAACATTTCCTGATAAACATCTTATAAAGAGGTTTACAAATACTGGTCAGGTTTTCAATGTATAATTTTTATTCGACAAATCTTTTACTTCTCGTCCAATGAATAGGAATTAAAATGACTATAAAATGGTTCTCGTCGAGCTGATATCAAGGGAAATATTTTAATTACTAATTACACACTATTAACTTTTCTGTGGGTCACCCTGTATATTATTTTTTCTTACCATTTTCATTGTGCAATTCAGTACATCGTCATTCAAATAATAAAATACGAACTAAAATTACTGTCCTAAGAAGAGTAGTTGATTTTTATAAAACGGTTTGATGAATACTTAAGAATGCCTCAGTTCGTAAGATAATAATTATTATAATGTAGGTATACCGAATAATCACTGAATAAGTCAGACAAATCAGTCAAAAACAGAGTTACAAATTAGATGCGTGTCATTGCTATTCTCTCGTGCAGTATATTGACAAATAAATCTGATTCATTATACACTTTCTTGCCAGAAAATGTATAATTATGCATTTTTACCTTCGCAGAATGCGGGAAGGTTATATTATTGCCATCGTTTATATATTTATTTATTTATTTCCGAAAAATTGCTTGAAATTTGGTGAAACGGATGGTCCATGTCCAATGACCTGCTGGTAGAATTTTGGAAATGACCCGGTTAAAGGTCAAGGTCATTGTAGATTATAACTCAAAAGATATAGACCCGTAATGCATGAAACTTAGTGAGGTGATTGGTCAATATGCAGGACTCATTTTACTAGATTTTGGGAGCTATCGGGTCAATGGTCAAAGATCAAGGTCAAGGCCATTTGTAACTCAATAGCTCAAAAAGTATTCAACCAAATTGTCTGAAATTTGATGATACAATTGGTCAATGTCCAGGAACCATCTGGCAGAATTTTTGGAGCGATCCGGTCAAAGCTCAAGGTCAAGGTCATTTATAACTCAATAACTCAGAAAGTATTGAATCAAAGTGCATGAAACTTGGTAAGACGATTGATAATTATCCAGTAAGCAATTTTTTATTAAATAATGTGGGAGAACGGCTGAACTGGTCAAAGCGGCAGCGAAGGTATGCACTCTATACCGAGTGCACATAATCTAGTTAATTGTTTTGTTTCTGCTGAATTCATTTCATTGAGATATTTGAAATCGACCGTAGAAAAGAAACTTGTATATACGAAAAATATACTTGTTACCCCTAAAAATAAGTATTTATACCATTTAAATATCTTAAGATCAAAATTTCTCCCCAAAAATATGTCAATTGTGATATTATTCAGGACAAATAAATATGAAATAATTAAAAAACTCTAACAAAACTATACTTCAGGTTTGCCCCGTCAATTCATATTGTCATCAAATCTATTAAGTTATTTTTTATCTCATATTTTGTATAAGTAAGGTACAGTCTTTGGAATCCGTTAGTACAAACCATTAATCCTTATTTTAATATACGGTATTCTAGAAGATAATTTGTACTATTTTTCGAATACCTTGGTATTGTCTCCTTTAAATAAAGATACACAAAATGTAAATATATATTATTTATTTTTCAAATTCGAAAGACTTGTGTAATTGATAAAATTAATAGTTTCAAATGTTAGTATATAATAATAGTAATTTTGAAAGTAAATAAGTTGCTGTACTAATTATTTCAAATTCATATCATCATATGGCAAATTAGAACTAATTTTTCCTGTTCCTTTTCAACTTGAAATTTACAAATTATCTTTATTTATTTTCTAGTTCAAATGCCCATGTTTTCTGATGCATAATTATACTTTTTTGTGATGCTTTTAGACCGAAGAAGGAGAATTTGTAATTGAAATTCCCAAAGACTTAAAAAATTATAGTTACTCATCAAATTTTTCAATTTCTAATTATCAATATTTTTTTATTTTTTTCTCATCATCTGATTATGAAAAATCATGATTTTATTATGTGATTTTTTTTAACTTGTATTAAAATATTTGTTAATGATGATGGGGTTGAAAATTTTGGAAATAAATAATATTTAGATTGTTCAATAAATAGCATCAGTGTTTTTTAAACTATCTCACAGTAACGAATCAGTCGCTGTGACATCTTTTAAATATTTGTCAAATATATTTTTGTGGGTTGGTCAAACTCTTCAAGAATTGAATGGTTGGGAAACCTTAGAAGACACATTAAATACTCTCTTTTGTAATCCGATTTAGTATATATCAATATGAATACACTATTTTTTATAATTTTCTCTAATTTATAGACATTATAGTGTATATTTCAATTAATTTATTAAGATGGTTACTTTTAAATATTAAAATGCATAATTCAATTTAATATTCAAATAAATCGAAATTCATTGAAAATTAAATTATTTTGCTTGAGAAAAGGGCATTTGTGTTAATCGTTAATAGATATCATGGAAATAATATCATTATCTAATTTCTCTGTGAATGACTTTTGGCCGAACGGTATTTGGTTAAACTGATTTTTGGCCGAAAGAAAAGGGACGTTTATTATTATAACTTTATATAAATAATATAATAACCAATGATAACATGTTCAAAAGTAGCGACAGAAAATTAAAAATTTGAGATATATTTCTTTTTCAAATTCATAATTTATGGAGCAATAATCAACCAAAAAGTATAAAATAAATAAAAAAGACATATAATTTTATTACTTTAATGTACCTAAGCAACTTTACCGCAGTTTTCAGGTATATATTAATTTTGATAATTATTAGTAAACAAATAACTGCCTGTAAACTGCGGCAAAATTCCTTTCATTAAAGGTCCCCTCCACTCTATTTTATTATTTCTCTATTCAATATAACTAATGTTACTGATTATAAAACTGCAAACCATTTCAAATTTGGTTCTATAGTTTTATTATAATATGTAATTTAAGATTTGTTTCCGTTCTTTCTACTATCCTCTGAAATTCAAACAAAGAAAAAGCCTCCATGCGCGATAGGCAAACTAGATCCGACAAATTCAAAACAATAACAAAGCTGATGAATCCAAGTACCTTATTAAGAATTTCTTACTAATAGTTTCATATATCATAACATTTTCCCTATCTAGAAATTTTTCAAAACACTTTATTTGAATAGGTTTGCACTGAGTATTTACGAACGAACATACCTACTCAATTATGCGGCCTTTATCTTCTTATGAAACTCAGAATGAAAAAAACGCGAAATGAAAATATTTCTTATATAACTAATTGTGAACAGAATACTTGATCGATTTAAATTCTGCTTACTGTTATATGTTATATAACCTTTAATTTTAATATTATAAAGTAATTATTTATTATTTTCATTTATTTATACAGTAATATATTCCATATATCGTAATCTTCTTCTTCAGTTGTTTCTCGAACTGATCTTAACGATGACATGGATGAGAAAATAAATATAATGGTTATTTATGAATAACTTATCTAAATACTCTCTGAAGTTAATATCAAACTAACAGATATTTCTTTGTTACAGAATACTTAATATTTTTTAGTAAGATATAAAACACGAGTAGTTTAGAAAGTGAATATTTTATTATATATATGTAGCAATAATTTAAAATTCATATCATTTGGCTAATTACAAACTTCTTACAACATTCTTATCTATTTTGAATTTCAAAACTATTTTCAAATTCAGTTTTCATGTTTTGTAATAAATAACTCAAGTTTAGACCGCAAGAGAATAATTTGAATTTTATGTTAATAATTTGAAATTATTATAGTTACCCATCTAAATTATCATTATCTTTTTTTTTAACTTTTCTATTATCATCTGGTTATATGAATTCATAATTTTATCATGTGATGTTATTTAACTTTTGATTAAATATTTTCCTCGGAATGATAGGGTTTAGAATTGTGATAAAATAAAATATTATAATTATCCAATAACCGGTATCAGGATTATATATCAGAGTGTGTTCTCACAGTAAGGAATCAATCTTAACATTTCTCTCTTGGTTACTGAGTTTATAATTTTGTGGGTTGGTCTAACTATTCAAGAATTGAATGGTTGGTAAACCTTAGAAGCGACATCAAATACTCTATTATGAAGAGAATAATTACAGTATATCATGCAAGGGAAACTATCTCTTTACCATTTATTAATTTAATATACATTATAGAATAAAACAATTTTATCAAGACTGTTACTTTCGAATATTAAAATGCAGCATTTAATGTAATATTCAAACAAATTGAAATTCTTTGAAAAAAGTAAATTTAATTCTCTTGATTAATTGAGGGATGAACATTTATTTCACTAAATAGAATTCATGGAATAAAATCATGTAGCATTTATCTACCAAGTAACTGATATCTTGATGGAGTGAATATTGAGGTTCATTCTTTAATTTGTTACTTTTGCAATGGGTTGGAAGAAGACAACCTGATAATTAAATATTCTTTATTGAACTGCTAGTTACCTAATAACTTGTACAGAGCACAACTTACACAGGTAACACGTACATGAGAGTGTATGTACACTAACTGTGTACGTACTCGCATGTGCACCTCACTATGTTCACATGTGAGATGCACACGCATCACATTCATGTACGTTAGATGTTTACTG
>CANNZV010005000.1:0-32275 GCA_947561585.1 Caprella mutica
ATTTCCTGATCCAGTGCTAAACGCTGCTCATAAAGCCCGGGGAAGTTTTCGGTTTCAAATAAGCGTAATTTATCTGTTTCCGTCATTTCAGCTGGCATAAACTGTTGGTTTTCTGTGGGGTAGTCTGCCACAGCTTCTGAAGTAGGTTGTTGTGGGACTGCGATTTCTGTCACCGGTTGTATTATTTTTCTTGGTTGCTCAACCGTTTGTGGGGCAGGTTTACCCGAACGTGCATTGTTTAGTTTAAAACCTAAAGAGAAAGCAATGAAGGTCAGACACGCAATCACAATGACGGAAAACAGAATGCGTTTTTTCCGGTGCATAATCCATCCGGGCCAGGTAGCGGAACAGCCACAGGCCAAATCCGATGATACCCAGCGGGATAATCAGCAGGTAGGCATAAAAGAGCAATGACAAAAAGCCCAAGATAAAACTCCGTTAACAGAATAGTTATGAATTGTAGCCTGTGAAGCACTTTGTTGTCGTGTTATCGGGGAAGGAATAAGGGCGATTTACTGTGAAAGTCGCGGACTTTCGTGCTTGCGCGTAAAAATTTTTTATGCATGTTATAGATAGTTGGAATATCTTTGAAAAAAAACTACATTCAGCCCTTGACAGTGAAAGGCTAAAAAGATGTAATAGCGACCTCGTTTGAGGCCGGATAGCTCAGTCGGTAGAGCAGAGGATTGAAAATCCTCGTGTCGGCGGTTCGATTCCGTCTCCGGCCACCAAAGACACTTAAAAACCAAAGTTATTTAATTATAACTTTGGTTTTTTTTTTGCTTTAAATAAAAATAGGAATTACTTATGAAAATGACACTTATTGCGTTGGCCTTAACGTTGGCTTCGTCTCAGGTAATTGCTAGTGAGGTTCTTATCAGCACCGGAGGGCGTGGCGGCTCTTACCATGAGACTGGTGAACAACTGGCGACCATACTGAGTGAGTATGACTACCAGCCCAAAGTTATGAAAAGTAAAGGTTCGATCGAGAATATTGAACGTGTCGCCAGCGGGGAGGCAGCACTTGGATTTGCGCAGCTTGATGCTGTGGCGTGGTGGATGTCGCGTAACCCGGAAGAAGCAAAGAATGTGACTGTGCTTGGGAATCTGTTTCCTGAATGTGTTTACATTGCAGTCAATAAAGACGGGCCGATTGGCGATGAGGGTGATCTGCAAACCAAGAAGGGTAAAATTGCCGTACAGAAAGACGGTTCCGGTTCTGCTGTTACCTGGAAATACATGCGCGAATTAAACAATGACTATGCAAACTCCCAGACGTTTTATCAAGGTGGTATGCAGGTCTTAAGCCAATTGGCTAGCCAGCCTGACGGTGATATCAATGCTTTCTTATGGGTCAGTAATCCGGAGAAATTGGATCAACGTTACCTGAAAACAGTTTTGAACAATGATCAGTTAGTGTTAATTGACGTAAACGACTGGGACTTGAACGACAAACACGCCGTACTGGGGCGCTCGATTTACCGTTTTGAAGAGCCGGAAGTCAAAAAAGGATTTCTCAATGACCAGGAAATTGAAACGATTTGTATGGACTCGGTCGTTATTTCTAGCAAAGCTGCGGATGACGACATGGTTGATGATGTGGCGGATGTGTTGATTAACAACCGAAGCAGGCTATTTCCGTCTGAGTAGTGCGTTATCACCAACATTTCTAGGCTTCTGGTGTCGCCAGTTTGACCCTATGCCATGCTAATGATACTGAAAGGCTGAAGTTACTTAAGGGTGACTCCAGCCTTTTTTTATTGAAAATCATCATCTGAGATCAAGATAACCAGTTGACCAAACCCGCCTACTCAAGTAACGTCCTCTAAGTTACCTTTACGTAAACGTAAATCAAAATTCCGGGCAGCTAACAACTGATAAACAGCTCCCAAACGCTATGCTCACAGGAGAGGACACCCATGTTTAATACATCCATGAATTTCGGCTTAGGCGAAGACATCGAAGCACTGCGTGATGCGGTCTATAAATTTGCCCAGGAGCGTATTGCCCCGCAGGCCGCAGAGATCGACAAGACCAACAGTTTCCCGATGGAGCTATGGCAGGAAATGGGGGAGCTGGGTTTGTTAGGCTTGACCGCTGATCCTGAACACGGTGGCACCGGCATGGGTTATCTGGCGCATGTAGTGGCGATGGAGGAAATTAGTCGTGCTTCCGCTTCAATCGGCTTGTCTTACGGTGCGCATTCTAATTTGTGTGTTAACCAGATTAATAAAAACGGCACACCGGCTCAGAAAGAAAAGTACCTGCCTAAATTGTGCAGCGGCGAGCACGTCGGTGCATTAGCGATGTCTGAGCCGGGTTCAGGTTCGGATGTTGTATCGATGAAGCTGCGAGCGGATAAAGACGGCGATGCGTATGTGCTCAACGGTAATAAAATGTGGATTACCAACGGCCCGGATGCCGATGTGCTGGTCGTGTATGCCAAGACTGATATAGAAGCTGGGCCGCGTGGCATGACAGCATTCCTGATTGAAAAAAGTTTTGTGGGTTTTAGTACTTCACAAAAGCTCGATAAGTTGGGTATGCGGGGTTCTAATACCTGCGAGTTGGTATTTGAGAATTGTCGGGTTCCGGCTGAAAATATTTTGGGTGGCGAAGGGCGTGGCGTTAATGTATTGATGTCTGGTTTGGATTTTGAGCGCGTTACGTTGTCCGGTGGGCCACTGGGCATTATGGCGGCGGCGCTGGATATCGTGGTGCCTTATGTGCATGAGCGTCAACAGTTTGGTAAAGCCATTGGTGAATTCCAGTTGATGCAGGGCAAGCTGGCAGATATGTATACGACCTTTAATGCCTGCCGTTCCTATGTGTACATGGTGGCGGCAGCGTGTGATCGTGGTGAGACGACGCGTAAGGATTCTGCTGGGTGTATTTTGTACTCTGCTGAGAAGGCGACGCAGGTTGCGCTGGAGGCAATTCAGACATTGGGCGGCAACGGTTATATCAATGATTACCCGACGGGACGGTTATTGCGTGATGCTAAGTTGTATGAAATCGGAGCCGGCACCAGTGAAATCCGCCGCATGTTAATCGGCCGTGAGTTGTTTGCGGAGACTTCGTAAATGTTAATGTCCAGGCCAAAAATGATCAGTTGTTTATGCTTTATGGAGTCCAGCTAGATGGGTGTCATTCAATCCAAAATTTCCACCCGTTCTGCTGAATTTAAAGCGAATCAGCAAGCAATGGCTGCCGCGATGGGCGAAGTAAAGTCTGCCGCTAAGCATGCTGAAAATGGAGGGGGTGAGGCTGCCCGCCAGCGTCACTTATCTAAAGGTAAGATGCTGCCGCGTGAACGTGTCGCACGCTTATTAGATCGGGGTTCGCCGTTTCTTGAAGTGGGGCAGGTCGCGGCGCATGGTATGTATGATGGTGCTGCTCCGGGCAGTGGTTTGATTGCCGGAGTGGGTCGTGTCTCTGGCCGCGAGTGTATGGTGCTGTGTAATGATGCCACCGTTAAAGGGGGGACTTATTACCCGATGACGGTGAAAAAACATTTGCGGGCGCAGGAAATCGCTGCGGCCAATAACCTGCCCTGCGTTTATCTGGTGGATTCCGGGGGGGCGAACCTGCCGAATCAGGATGAGGTGTTTCCTGACCGGGAGCATTTCGGGCGTATTTTCTTTAATCAGGCGAATATGTCAGCCCGGGGTATTCCGCAAATTGCGGTGGTGATGGGTTCTTGTACCGCCGGTGGTGCTTATGTTCCGGCGATGTCGGATGAAGCGATTATCGTTAAGGAGCAAGGTACGATTTTTCTGGCCGGGCCACCTTTAGTGAAAGCGGCGACGGGTGAAAAAGTCAGTGCGGAAGATTTAGGTGGTGCAGATGTGCACACCCGTCTATCTGGGGTGGCTGATTATTTCGCGTTGAATGATAAACATGCCTTGGAATTAGCGCGGCGCAGCGTGTCTAACCTTAACCGTCCTAAGTTGAGCAATGTTGAGACGCAGGCCTCAGAAGAACCCTTATACGATCCACAGGAAATTTCCGGCGTAGTTCCGGCCAGCTTGCGCACGCCTTATGATGTGCGGGAAGTGATTGCGCGGGTGGTCGATGGTTCGCGCTTTGATGAGTTTAAGGCACGGTACGGCACGACGTTGGTGTGTGGTTTTGCACACCTGCACGGTATTCCGGTGGGGATTATCGCTAATAACGGTGTGTTGTTTTCGGAATCTGCGGTGAAAGGTGCTCACTTTGTTGAGTTGTGCTGCCAGCGTGGCATACCTTTATTGTTTATGCAGAATATTACCGGTTTTATGGTTGGCCAGAAGTATGAATCTGGTGGTATTGCTAAAGATGGTGCGAAATTGGTGACGGCTGTGTCGAATGCACAGGTGCCGAAAATCACTACCCTTATTGGTGGTAGTTTTGGGGCCGGGAATTACGGGATGTGTGGTCGTGCTTATGATCCGCGTTTTTTATGGACATGGCCTAATAGCCGGATTTCAGTGATGGGGGGTGAGCAGGCAGCGGGTGTATTGGCGACGGTAAAGCGTAGCATCATTGAGCGCAAGGGCGGTGAATGGTCAGCGGACGAAGAGGCGGCATTCAAGCAGCCGACACTGGATATGTTTGCTGAACAGAGTCACCCGTTGTACGCCTCAGCACGGTTGTGGGATGACGGAATTATTGATCCGACCCGCACGCGGGATGTGTTGGGGTTGTCGTTGTCAGCGGCGTTGAATAAACCGGTTGAAGAGACGCGCTTTGGCGTGTTTCGGATGTGAGGGGGAATAATAAATCATGTTCAAAAAAATCCTAATCGCTAATCGCGGTGAAATCGCCTGCCGTATCATGCAGACCGCTCAATCGATGGGCGTTCGTTGTGTGGCAGTGTATTCCGATGCAGATCGGGACGCACGCCATGTGAAAATGGCGGACGAAGCCTGGCGGCTAGGCCCGGCCCAAGTCAGCGAGAGTTACCTTCGCGCTGACAAAATCATTGAAATCGCCAAAAATACAGGGGCGGAGGCCATTCATCCTGGTTACGGTTTCTTGTCTGAAAACCCTGAATTCGTTGAGGTTTGTCAGGCAGCAGGTATCGTATTTATCGGGCCTTCTGCGGAAGCCATTCGTGCGATGGGTTTGAAAGATGCAGCTAAACAATTAATGATCGACGCGGGTGTGGCGGTGGTGCCCGGTTTTCATGGTGAGAATCAAGATCCTGGTTTTCTGGCTGAAGAAGCTGAGAAAATTGGTTATCCCGTCCTGATTAAAGCGCGCGCCGGTGGTGGTGGTAAAGGCATGCGGATGGTGGAGCAGGTCGGTGACTTCGCTGAGATGTTGGATTCTGCCCGCCGTGAAGGTGAGGCTGCGTTTGGTGATGGCCATGTGTTGATCGAGAAATTTATAAGCTCACCGCGCCATATTGAAGTACAGGTGTTTGGTGATACACACGGTAATACGGTGCATCTGTTTGAGCGGGATTGCTCCTTGCAGCGTCGCCATCAGAAAGTCATCGAGGAAGCACCCGCACCGGGTATGACGGACGTGATGCGTACAGCAATGGGTGATGCAGCGGTGCGGGCGGCTGAGGCGGTGAATTACGCGGGGGCGGGAACGGTAGAGTTTATTGTTGATGCCTCCGGGGGTTTGCACCCTGACCGTTTCTATTTCATGGAAATGAATACCCGTTTGCAGGTGGAACATCCTGTGACTGAAGCTATCACCGGGCTGGATCTGGTGGAATGGCAGTTGCGGGTAGCTTCCGGTGAGACTTTGCCGCTGGCGCAGGACGACCTGAGCATTAATGGTCATTCCTTTGAGGCGCGGGTGTACGCCGAGGATGCACCTAAGGGGTTTATACCCGCCATTGGTAAACTGAGTCATTTGTACTTGCCTGGCGATAAGGCGCGCATTGATTCTGCGGTGAATGGGGGGGATGAGATTACGCCGTTTTATGACCCGATGATTGCTAAGGTGACTGTTCATGCGGCGACTCGCACGGCGGCGCTGAATAAATTGGTTAATGTTTTAAACGCCAGTCGGATTGCAGGTTGTACGACTAATATCGGTTTCCTGGCGACCCTGGCTAGCCATGAAGGTTTCCGGAAGGGTGAAGTGGATACCGGGCTGATTGGTCGTGAGTTGGAGTCACTGGTGAGTGATAGCGGGCCGGATGGTACGACACTGGCTTTAGCTGCGTTGGCTTTGAGTGGTTTGGGCGGCTCTGTGGCTAAGCATGACCCTTGGGATAAGCTGAGTGGCTGGGGGCACTGGGGTGATCGTGCGCAATACGTTGATTTAGTGTGGGAAGATCAGGTGTTCGAGTTGACGGTGACACAACAGGGGCAGGGTGATTTGCGGGTTGAGTATGCCGATGAAGCTCAGCATTTGCAGCTGTTGGAGCAAGTTGATGATCACGGCAGCCTGCGGGTGCGGGTCAGTTTGGACGATCAGGTTATTGTGGCACATGTACTGGTGGAAACGGCTGCGGTGACGGTATTTCATGATGGACGTACGGTGCGGTTTGATTTGCCGGATTATTTGAACACTACTGAGGAAGGTGGTTCGGCTGCTAATCAATTACACGCATCTATGCCCGGCCAGGTGAAAATCATTTCTACCGCTGTCGGTGATACGGTGAAAGAAGGCCAGTCATTAATTGTTATGGAAGCGATGAAGATGGAGCTGACCTTAGTTGCGCCGCGTGATGGGGTGGTGGCTGAGATTACTGTGGAAGCGGGTGATCAGGTAACGGATGGCGCGGTGCTATTGATGCTGGAGGATGTTGCATGATGACGTCGGCGGATAAGCAGGTGACTATTTTTGAAGTGGGAGCGCGGGATGGCTTGCAGAATGAGAAGGTAATGATCCCGACTGCGGATAAAGTGGTGTTGGTTAACCTGTTGTCTGAGACGGGGTTGCGCAAGATTGAAGCGGCCAGTTTTGTTTCGCCTAAGTGGGTGCCGCAAATGGCGGATTCGGCTGAGGTGATGGCGGGTGTTAATCGGGTGAGTGGTGTGACTTATGCTGCTTTGACACCAAACAGTAAGGGTTACGAAAGGGCGCGTGAGGCGGGTGTTAATGAGGTCGCCGTATTTGCGTCGGCGTCCGAAGGTTTCAGCCAGAAGAATATTAATTGCTCGATTGCGGAAAGTATTGAACGTTTCACGGCATTAATGGCGTTGGCGAATCACGACAATATTCCGGTACGCGGTTATGTGTCTTGTGTGGTGGCTTGTCCTTATGACGGTGCGGTGGAACCTGCCGCTGTGGCGGGTGTGGTGAAGCAGTTATTGGATGCCGGTTGTTACGAGGTGTCGCTGGGTGACACTATTGGCGCGGGTGATCCGGAAAGTATCGCGGCGATGCTGGATGCCGTGCTGGAGGTGACTACGGCTGATAAGTTAGCGGGTCATTATCATGATACGGGTGAGAAAGCGCTGGCTAATATCCGTGTGAGTCTGGATAAAGGTTTGCGGACTTTTGATGCTGCGGTGGGTGGCTTGGGTGGTTGTCCTTATGCGCCGGGGGCTAAGGGTAATGTGTCATCAAATGCGGTGGTGGCGATGTTGCATGAATCAGGTTATAAAACTGGTATTGACGAGGCAAAATTGGCTGAGGCCAGTCGTTTTATTGAAGATTTGAAAGGACGTTTGCAATGAGTGAGAAGCAGCAGTTTTCGCCGGAAACCTTGAGTATTGAGGTTGATGAACGGGGTGTGGCGACACTTACTATGATGCGGGCGGAGAAACACAATGCGTTGAATGCTTCGATGATTCGCGAGATGCGGGCAGTGGTACAGCAGTTGGCTGAGGATGATGCGGTGCGGGTGGTGATTCTGGCGGCTGCGGGTAAGAGTTTCTGTGCGGGTGGTGATCTGGGCTGGATGCAGGAGCAGGCGGCTAAGGACAGGGCCGGTAAAATTCAGGCGTCTTCACAGTTGGCGTATATGCTGAGGGAGTTAGATGCGTTACCCAAACCATTGATCGGACGGGTGCAGGGCGCGGCTTATGGGGGCGGGATTGGCATGTTATCCGTGTGCGATACCGTGGTGGCTGTGGACAGTTGTCGGTTTGCGCTGACGGAAACTAAGTTGGGCTTAATTCCGGCGACTATCGGGCCTTATGTGGTGCGGCGTTTGGGTGAAGGTAATGCGCGGCGGGTGTTTATGAGTGGCAAGGTGTTTGGTGCGGTTCAGGCTCAGGCCCTGGGGTTGGTGACTGAGGTAGCGACGGCGGATAAGCTGGATGAAGCGGTTGAGCGGGAAGTGAAGCCTTATTTGTCCTGTGCACCGGGGGCGGTGGCGGATGCTAAGGCCTTGTGTTTACATTTGGCGCGTGAGAGCGGTGATATGCTGGATTATACGGCGGGGAAGCTGGCAGATCGCTGGGAGTCTGATGAGGCGCAGCATGGGATTGCTTGTTTTTTTGCGAAGAAAAAGGCGGATTGGGTATAATAAATAATACGCATGAATAATGTTTTTCCGCTTTTTTTTATATTTAATTCAAATATTTGCTAGCTTTATTGGAATAGCACCACCTTATTTTTTTTGCTTTCATAGTTTAAATTTTTCAAAAGCAATTTTCAGTGGCCTACAATCCATCTCCTTATACACAAGTCAGAAAGTTACTGTAAACTAAAATAATTTAAGCCTATGAACTGGTCATCTACCGAACTAAACGATCTTGATTTGGGAGACAAACGTCTCGAAAAACGAGCCTCCCATGTTCTCAATGCAATGCTAAAATCCCCCCGGTCAAGCATTCCAAAGGCTTGTCAGGACTGGTCAAGTACACTGGCAACGTATCGTTTCTTCTGGAATGAGGCCGTTAGTCACAAAGCCCTGATCAACCCGCATTACGAAGCGACCGAACACCGCATTCGCCAACAAGATGATGCCTCTACTATCCTGTGTATTCAGGATACGACGGAGCTGAATTTCAATGGCCAGGAGACCGACGGTTTCGGAAGATTAAGCTATGATCGTCAACGCGGAATGTACCTGCACCCCACGCTGTGCATTACGCCGGAACGTCTGCCGCTAGGTATTACTGATAGCTGGATGTGGTCACGGGGATTGAGCAAGGCAGCTGACCAGGCCAATCCCAGCGTGAAAGAAAGTTACCGTTGGATCGAAGGTTATGAACGCGTGGCTGAAATGGCGGAACGCTGCCCTCAGCAACGCCTCATTTATGTGGGTGACAGGGAAAGCGATTTCTATGACCTGCTTAAGCGTGCGCAACAGCTGAACTATCCGGCTGACCTGTTACTCCGCGCTCAGCATAACCGTGCACTGGGTGATGACCTGAAATTGTGGGACTCCATTGACCAACAAGATGAGCTCACTCGAATCACCTTTACTAAACCGCGCAAGCGGGGCGAAAAGTCTCGTAAAGTGATTCAGGCCATCAAAGTAGTGCGCTACACGCTTCGCCCGAAAAGCAAGCAGCCGATGGCGTTAACGCTGGTTCAGGCCAAAGAAATTAACCCGCCGGCAGGTCAGTCTCCTCTCATTTGGCGCTTAATCACCAATCGCACGGTAACGACGGCAGAGCAAGCCAGTGAACTGATCGACTGGTATCGGGCACGCTGGGAAATAGAGATGTTTTTTGATGTGCTGAAGGTCGGTTGTCATGTCGAAAAACTGCAACTTAACACCAAAGAGCGCATTGAAAAAGCCTTGGCTATGCACATGATGGTGGCTTGGCGCATGATGTTTCTAATGCGCTTGGGGCGTAGCTGCCCAGAACTTCCGGCTGACCTGGTGTTTGACCCGCTGGAGTGGAAAGTCTCATTCCGTCTGGGTAAAAAAGCACTGCCTAAGGGTATCCCCACCCTCAATCAGGTGATTAGGAATCTGGCAGCCCTCGGTGGTTTTCTAGGCAGAAAAGGAGATGGTGAACCGGGCACCAAGAGTATCTGGATTGGGTATTCGCGAGTACTTGATTGTATAGCTGGCATTCAAATTTCTAATGACCTGGGAGGTGAATGATTTGCGTATAAGGAGATGCCTACAATCATCATTCACGGAAATTCTTTATGGTTCAGCTACTGATGAGGTTGTTCTCAAATTTCTGTGAGGGGTGGCGCTTTTGTTAGCCTAGTAGTGACAAACACCCTGGACTGTGTCTCGAGAATGCTTTTTTGATGAGTTTTAATCAGACAAGGTATGAATCGATATCATTTTTAAAGGAATTAAACATGAAAACTGAAAACAAATTGGTAAGCAGCAAATTTCAAAACAAGTCGTTAATAATTTTATTTACTTTACTATTTATAACGGCTTGCGGGGGCGGTGGCACTGACGCAAGTTCAGGCACTGACGCAAGTTCAGGCACTGACGCAAGTTCAGGCACTGACACAAGTCCAGGCACTGACGCAAGTTCAGGCACTGACGCAAGTTCAGGCACTGACGCAAGTTCAGGCACTGACGCAAGTTCAGGCACTGACACAAGTTCAGGCACTGACACAAGTTCAGGCACTGACACAAGTTCAGGCACTGACACAAGTTCAACGCCCAATCTTGCAACGGGTCAATTCAAGGACAGCAACACATCAGGCCTTAGTTATGTATCAGGCGCGCAATCTGGCATTTCTGATGAAAATGGTAAATTCACCTATGAGGTAGGGAAGACTGTCACTTTTTCAGTGGGTAACGTGGTTTTAGGGACAGCCATAGGGCAGCCGGTTGTTACGCCTATAGATTTAGCGTCGGGAAATACCACTAGTTCTCGCAAAGTACAGAATATTACGCGTTTTTTGATGATGTTAGATCATGATAGTGATCCTTCGAATGGTATTAACATTTCTTCTGCTATCCGGGAGGTTGCGAAACTCTGGTCACCTGTTAACTTTGAAACAACTGATTTACCAACAGCGCTGAGAACAATCATATCTGATGCAATATCGGTGGATGGTAAAAGTCATGTGCTTCCAAGCGCTGATGCAGCAAAAAACCACCTGGAGTCAACGGTACGATGTATGTATGCGGGGGCGTATAAAGGCAAATATTCTGGTGGGGATTATGGTAATTATGGAGCTTTAGTTGACGCTTCTACCGGTTATGTAGAAGGCATCGCATACAGCAAGCAATTCAATCAGCCTATCGCTCTTAGTGGCACAAGGGCAATCAGCTATGATCAAAATTTGACATTCGTCAGTGGGAGCACATCAAGTGGGTCTACATTTAGCGGTCAATTTGATACTTTGGATGATGTATCAGGCTCATGGCAGAACCCTTTTTATAACGGGAGTTTTTCGGGTAGTAGAATAGCTGGTGATAGAGATGCGGCCTATCGTTTAACAGGACGTTATACAGGTAGTGGTGATTGGGGGCTGTTTTCATTTGATGTTGACGGTTTAAACAAAATAACCGGCATTGCCTATAGTGTTTTTACTGATGAATCATTTGATTTAAACGGTACTCTCTCGAATAGCAATATAACCGCAAAAGCATCTAATGGAACCACAATTTCAGGAACGCTGGCGAGTAATAATCAAATCACAGCTGGTACTTGGAGCAATTCTGAAAGTGGTTTGTCGGGCCAGTTCTCCGGCAGTGGGTGCAAGCTAAATTGATACTTCCTTATGGCATAATTATTAACCTCTATTATCAATCATTAAAGCAAGGAGCAGCTCAGCCAGACTCGAACTAAAATTATTAATCAGTATCCCAGTAACCCGGAGCTTTTTGATAGGTTATCGAAGGCTTCCAGCTCAAACGCACCAATCTAAGTGATGGTGCGTTTTTAAGCTTATTTTACCACCCGCCTCTGCCACTTATTTACATCAAATAGAATGTGAAGCCCTTATAAAGTTACAAAAAGCAGAAGTGGGGTTATAGTGTTACTCCACAAATCAACCAGAAGGCAGGAAAATGATGGAATGGAATGTATACCTTTCGGGTGAAATACACACAGATTGGCGGCAACAGATAATAGCGGGTTGTGAAGCACATGATTTATCAGTGACCTTTACTTCTGCTGTCACCGATCATGATGCCAGCGATGCGGCGGGTGATGTATTGGGCGAAGAAAGCAATAGCTTTTGGCGTGATCATAAGTCAGCCAAGGTAAACGCGATCAGGACTAAAAGCCTGATTAAAAATTGTGATATTGCGGTTGTGCGGTTTGGTGATAAGTACAAACAATGGAATGCGGCTTTTGATGCGGGTTATTGTGCGGCTCTGGATATTCCATATATCACCTTGCATGATGACAGTATTATTCACCCACTGAAGGAAGTCGATGCGGCTGCAATGGCTTGGGCTACCACACCGGAGCAAGTGGTGGAAATACTGAAGTACACTATGGCTTCCACGCATGAGAATAACCGGTAAGTGTTTGATTTTTTGGGTTTTTTGTGAAATTTCGCTGCCAACTTGTTATCACTCTCTGTGACTAAACGGAGAGTGAGATGGAACTAAAAACCACTCAATACTTCGCCCATCAACAACACGTCACCAAACTCCAAATCCCCCATGTCCCTGAAACGTGCCAAATTACTACCCGACTCACAAATCAGCGGCCAGTCCGGTGGTGGCGCATGCCAGCCCGTTGCTGTTTTCATGTGACTACGATCAGAACGGAATGTCCTGACGTACTCATCTGCTGATAACACCCTGAACAATGGCACTTCCAGCGGATCAAGCAGCTGCTCATCAATAAACGATTGCTCAAAATACGTTTGCACCGGTGAACAGAAATGCAGTGTGCTGTTAAAATCCAGAATCTGCCGGTTCAGCAATAAAACCACATGATAATCCCACAACACCATGTGGTTGGGTGGTGCCCCGCCCAATTGGTGCAGCATCGGGAAGTTATCCCCGCGACTGGCCATAAAAATAACCTGGCCACCTTGATACAGCGGGTGCTGACACAGATGCCAGATATTCTCCTCGCAGTAAAAAGGTTGGCAGCGTAGCGGTTCTATTTGGTCAGCCACAGTATGAATCCATAGTCGAGTGCAATGTCCTGATACTGCTTAAAGCGTCCTGATTTGCCACCGTGTCCCGCGTCCATATCAGTTTTCAGCAACAGCAGGTTATTATCAGTTTTCACATCACGTAGTTTCGCCACCCATTTAGCCGGTTCCCAGTATTGCACCTGTGAATCATGCAGGCCGGTGGTGACTAACATGTGCGGGTAATCCTGAGCTGTCACCTGATCATAAGGACTGTAAGACAGGATGTAATTGAAATATTTCTGATCATTAGGGTTGCCCCATTCATCGTATTCACCCGTTGTCAGCGGGATAGAATCATCCAGCATGGTACTCACAACATCAACAAAAGGCACCTGTGCCACAATGCCTTTGTATAAATCTGGCGCTTGATTAATGACCGCCCCCATGAGCAAACCACCGGCGCTGCCACCCATAGCAAAGCAACGCGATTTATCACCATAACCCAGTGCGAGCAACTCACGGGTGGCATCCACAAAATCGTTGAAGGTATTCTTTTTCTTCAGCAGTTTGCCGTCGTCATACCAATGCCGCCCTAATTCTTCACCGCCGCGAATATGCGCAATGACATAAACCACCCCACGATCCAATAAACTCAAATTAGCTGAGCTGAAATACGGATCCATGCTGTGGCCATATGAACCATAGGCATATATTAGTATCGGGTTGCTGCCATCTTGATTAAAACTGTTCTTACGGTACACCAATGAAACCGGCACTTTCACACCATCCCGCGCCGTAATCCATAATCGCTCACTGGCATAATTCTCCCGTGAGAAATCACCCAACACGGCCTGTTGTTTCAGTGTTACCCGCTCGCCCGTGTCCAGATCAATTTCATACTGAGTCATCGGCGTGGTCATGCTGGTATAAGCATAACGCAGCTTGGTGGTATCGGGGTTGGGGTTAAAGGAAGTCCACACCGTGTAAGCGGGGTCATCAAAAGCAATTTCACGCCATTGATCCTCATTCCACTGGCGGTATTGTAACTGGCTCAGACCCTTACTGCGCGTACCGAGCACCAGGTATTTATCGAATAATTCAGTGCCTTCGAGGTATACATCGTCATTACCTTGAAATTCAACCTGCCAGGCGCTGGTAGCCGCTTCCGTTTCAGCAAATGAATAGAACGCAAAATTCGGGTGGGCACGGTTACTGCGGATATAAAAACGCCCGTTAAGGTGATCCACATCGTATTCATGATGACGCTTACGCTCCATAAACAAGGTCGGCGTGGCATCCGCTTTATTCGCATCCAACAGGCGGACTTCACTGGTCACCGTAGCGAACAGGCCAATAGCGATATAATCCTCAGAACTGGTTCTGTATAGCGTGGTGTAGAACGTATCATCCTGTTCTTCGTAGATGAGTTCATCATCCTCAACCGGCTGGCCTAAGGTGTGGCGGTACACCTGATAGGGCAGCAGGGTGGTCGGGTGTTTTTTGACGTAATACAGGGTTTTATTGTCGTTAGCCCAGACGACTGCATCGATTTGTTCAATCTTCCCGGGTAGCATTTCACCGGTGTGCAAATCCTTTACGTACAGAATATATTCCCGTCGCCCCACGGTGTCTTCACTGAAAGCCAGTAACCGGCCATCAGGACTAACTGTGCTGGTGCCCAATGAATAAAACTCAAAACCTTCGGCCTGTTGGTTAGCGTCCAGCATAAGTTCTTCGTCAGCATCCAGTGTTTCAGCGAAGCGGACAATGCGTGGGTATTCCTGTCCCTCGGTGAAGCGGGTTTGATACCAATAGCCGCGCTTGAAATAGGGTACGGAATCCTCGTCCTGTTTTAAGCGCCCGACCATTTCCTGATACAGCGTTTCCTGCAGTTCAGCGGTGGGTGATAGCTGTTCGTCACAGTACTGGTTTTCCTGTTCCAGGTATGCGATGACTTCAGGGTTTTTACGCTCATCATCGCGGAGCCAGTGGTAAGGGTCGAAGCGGTCTATGCCGTGTTCATAGTGGGTGTGTGGGTGTTTGGCGGCGATGGGGGCAGTTGGCATGGAGCTTCCTTATTTTCCGGTTGGAATTATCATGATGAGGAATATACCTGCTTATCAGCAACATGATAAATGTTTTCAATAGATAAGTCGCCTACTTCCAAACCGGATTGAGGGGTGGCGATTACCAAGTCAGCACCATTGGCTTTCATTTGCGGCACATATTTATTGGCCATTTGGATCATGTCTTTGCTGATCACTTTGCCGTTGAGGTTGGCCTTGCCCCGGTTCATGATCTGTGGGGGTGCAAAGCCGATAAAATCGGCTTTGCTTAGGGGGGGGCTTTCATGTGTTGCTTTAAGCTTTGGCGTGCGTAGTTGTACACAACATCAGCTCATTACTGTTGTTTTTCAGTGTGAAGACTTGTTATCAGCAAAAAACAGGCATAGTATTAGTGATGGAACTCATTCTTGTATACAAGTATGAGCTGGAGGTGTTCAGTTTTCGTGTTTAAGTAGAAGACTGATCTTACTGATAAAACTAAAACTATCAGGATAACAACATGACTCGCTATTCCGCATGGGAAGTGTTTAAAAACGGTTTGACCGGACAAAAGGGCTGGGAACGCGCCTGGCGTGATCCGGAACCGAAGAAATCATACGATATTATTATTGTCGGTGGCGGCCTGCATGGTCTTGCTACGGCTTACTATCTGGCTAAGAATCACGGCTTAAAGAATATTGCTATATTGGAAAAAGGCTGGCTGGGCGGCGGTAATGCCGGACGTAATACCACCATTGTCCGCTCCAATTACATGATGCCGGGCAATCGTCAGTTCTATGAGCACTCACTGAAGTTGTGGGAAGAGATGAGCCATGAGCTGAATTACAACGTCATGTTTAGTCAGCGCTCCCATGTTTCCTTATTCCATACGCCGGGCGCGCGCGACGCAGCCGCCCGACGCTATAACAGCATGAACCTTACCGGTACGGATGGTGAGTTATGGAGTCTGGAAAAGCTTAAAGCTGAAATCCCCCACCTGAATTATAACTCCGCACGTTTCCCGATCATTGGTGCCGCTGTCCAGCCTCGCGCAGGCACAGCACGTCATGATGCCGTGGCGTGGGGTTATGCACGCGGTGCGGATCAGTTGGGTGTGGATATTATCCAGAACTGCGAAGTGACCGGTGTCAGCCGAGAAAATGGCAAAATTACCGCACTGGATACTTCCCGTGGCCAGATTAAAGCCGGGAAAGTGGGTTTTGCGGTGGCGGGTAATACCTCGCGTTTATGGCAAATGGCCGGATTAGGTGGTTTGCCGATTGAGTCGCATAAATTACAGGCGTTTGTGTCTGAGCCGCTTAAACCGTTGTTGGATCAGGTGGTGGTGTTTGGTGTTGGTGGTGCGCACTTTTATATATCGCAGTCAGACAAAGGCGGCATGGTGTTTGGCGGTGATCTCGATTGGTATAAGTCATATGCGCAGCGTGGCAACTTACCCATTGTGCAGGATGTGGCGGAATGTGCGACATCGATTATGCCGTGTCTGGGGCGGGTGCGCTTGTTGCGGCACTGGTCGGGTGTGATGGATATGTCGATGGATGGCTCAGCCTTTATCTGTAAAACACCGATTGATAATTTGTACCTTAATGCCGGTTGGAACTACGGGGGCTTTAAAGCCAGCCCGGCGTCCGGTTGGTATTTTGCGGATCTGATTGCGAATAACCGTCCGGATGAAGTGATTGAGCACTTCGATCTGAAACGGTTCGAGCGCGGTGCGATGGTTGATGAACGTGGCGCGGGGCCTGACCCCAAGTTACACGGCTAGGAGGAGCATAATATGATCAGAATTAATTGTCCGTTCTGCGGTGAGCGGGATCACAGTGAATTTACTTACGGCTCCGATGGCTCGATTGTTTATCCGGCATTGGATGCACCGATTAAAGAGTGGCACGACGCGTTGTACCTGCGTGAGAATATCCGTGGTGTACAAACAGAAACCTGGCAGCACGTGAGTGGTTGCCGGATGTGGATAAAGGTGGAGCGTGACACAGTGACGCATGAAATTCATTCCGTGACACCGGCTCATCCCGGTCTGGCTAAAGCACTGGAGGCTGAGCAATGACTACCAAACGTTTAGCAACCGGTGGCCGGATTGACCGAAGTCAGCCGTTGAACTTCACCTGGGACGGTATGCCCATGCAGGGCTACGCCGGTGATACCCTGGCTTCAGCTTTACTGGCTAATGATGAACAGGTGCTGGCGCGTAGTTTTAAATACCACCGCCCTCGCGGCATTATGTCAGCGGGTGTGGAAGAGTCCGGTGCGATCATTACAATAGGCGAGGGCAATCGCCGCGATCCGAATGTCAAAGCGACTATGCAGGAATTGTATAGTGGACTGGCGGCTTCAGGGCAGAATGCCTGGCCGAATGTGCGCAATGATGTTGGCCGGATTAATAATGTATTCGGACAATTCTTATCAGCCGGTTTTTACTACAAAACCTTTATGGGCCTGCCACCTTTTGAGTGGGGCAAAGGCACTGGCTTGTGGATGAAGTATGAAAAAATCATCCGCAAAGCCGCGGGTATGGGTGAAGCCTCGCGTGAAGCTGATCCTGATCATTATGACCATGCACATGGCTTTTGTGATGTTTTAGTCGTTGGTGCCGGTGTGGCGGGATTGTCTGCGGCGATCAGCTCAGCGCAAGCCGGACTGGATGTGGTGTTAGTTGAGCAGGATTGTGAGCTGGGTGGCGATTTACTCAGTCAATCCGGTACAGAAGCCGCCCAACAACGTGCTGAATTAGTCGCGGCGCTGGAAGCGTCCGGTGTGCGGGTGATGACACGTACCACGGCGTTTGGTTTGTATGATTACGGTGTGGCCGGTTTGTTGGAACGTGTAACGGATCATCTGGCAGTTCCAGGGAGTCATTTGCCACGGCAACGTTTCTGGGTGATGCGTGCGAAGCAGACGATTCTGGCCACGGGGGCGATGGAGCGTCATATTGCCTTTGGTGATAATGATAAGCCCGGTGTGATGACGGCTGCTGCGGGACGTTCTTATTTGAACCGTTATGCGGTGTTGCCAGGCAGTCAGATTGTTGTAGCCACCAATAATGATTCGTCTTATCAGTCGGCAGTAGATTTAGCGACTGCGGGTGCTGAGGTGCAGATTCTGGACGTGCGTACATCTGTGTCGGGCGGTGTTCAGGAGTTGATTAGTGCGCATGGTTTGAGTGTGCGGTTCGGTGTGGCTCCCATGCAGGCACAGGGTAAAAATGCAGTTAATGGTTTGGCATTGGCGACGGGTCGTCCGGGTCAGTGGCAGGCGGCTGATAATGAATCCTGTGATCTGGTATTAGCCTCCGGTGGCTGGTCTCCGGTGGTTAATTTGTTGTCACACCGTGGTTCTAGTCCGGTGTGGCATGCTGAGCTGGCTTGTTTTATGGCCCCTGAAATCGATGAGCCGGTGTATATGGCGGGTGCTGCGGCAGGTGTCTGGGCAACAGATGCCTGTGTCCGTTCCGGTGAAATTGCAGCTGAGCGGGCGGTTGCCGGTGTGAAAGGCACGGGTAAATACCAACAGAGTAAGGCCGAAGCTGCTGATAGTGTTGCAGTGGGTGGTTGGGATAATCCGCTGGAGCCGGTTTATGAAGTGCGGGTGGCGGATAAAAAGTTAAAGAGCTTTGTGGATTTCCAGCACGATGTGACGGCGGATGATATTCGTTTGGCGCACCAGGAAGGCTTTGTCTCGGTGGAGCATCTTAAGCGTTATACCACCCTGGGTATGGCTACCGATGGCGGCAAGATGGGTAATATTATTGGTCTGGCTTTAATGGCCGAGGCCTTAGGTAAAGATATTCCCGGTGTCGGTACGACGCGTTTCAGACCACCTTATACACCTGTTTCAATTGGTGCTTTGCGCGGACGTAATGTCGATGAGCATTTCCGTGCTTTGCGCCGTACACCGATGCACCAGTGGAATTTGGATAAGGGTGCGACCATGGCTCCGGCGGGTTTGTGGGAACGTCCGTGGTACTTTGCGCGTAGTGGTGAAACCATCACTGAAGCTTATATCCGTGAGACAGAAACGGTGCGTAAATCAGTGGGTCTGTGTGATGTGACTTCACTGGGTAAGATTGCGGTGCAGGGGCCGGATGCCACGGAACTGCTGAACCGGATTTATTCCAATGCCTTCGCCAAACTGCCGATTGGTAAAGCGCGTTACGGCATTATGCTGCGTGATGATGGCATGGTGATGGACGATGGTACCACCTGGCGTTTGTCGGAAACCGACTACTTCATGACCACCACCACGGCGCATGCTGCGAAGGTGATGGTGTGGTTGGAAGAGTTGTTGCAGGTGCGTTGGCCGGAACTGAAAGTCCATGTGACTTCAGTGTCTGAACAATGGGCGGGTTGTGCGGTGGCCGGGCCTGATTCACGGCGTGTGCTGGGTAACTGCCTGGAAGATGAAGCGGTTGTCTCGGATGAAGCCTTCCCGTTTATGGGTGTTATTGATGCTACATTAAAAGGCGGTATTCCTTGTCGTATTGCACGGATTAGTTTCTCCGGTGAGCGGGCGTTTGAGGTATATACGCCTTCGGATTACAGCCCGGTGATGATGGATTTGTTATGGGAACAGACTGAGTCTTGCAACGGTTGTTTGTACGGACTGGAAGCACTGGGTGCGCTGCGCATTGAGAAAGGTCACGTGACCGGTGCTGAACTCGATGGCCGTGTGAGTATTGATGATGCTGGTTTAGGTAAAATGGCATCGCCGAATAAGTCTTTTGTGGGCAGTGCACTGCGTCAACGTCCTGATTTCTTGCGTGAAGACAGAGCGCGTTTAGTCGGTATCTTCCCTAAAAACCGTGATGAAACCTTTAATGCCGGATCAATCCTATGCAAGCCGGGTGAAGTGGCTGGTTTGGGTGAAGGCTGGATTACGGCGGTGACATATTCACCGGTATTGGGTCACTGGATTGGCCTTGGTTTTATCAAGGGCGGTCATGCGGATTGGGAAGGACAGACGGTTATTTCTGCTGATCCGGTGCGTAAAGGTAATATCGAAGTGGAAATAGTGTCGCCACATATGTATGACCCTAAGGGAGAGAGAATGTATGGCTGATCAGAATCGGGTCTCTGCACTGGCGGGGCATTATAACGCCGGACGCACAGCAGTCGAGGGTGAGTGTGGTGTTACGCTGACAGAGGTGAAGGACTTGTGCCTGCACCAGATGGCAGCGTGGCCGGAGACACTGGCGGATGTGGGGCAGTTGGTTGCTAAGCAGGCGGATAGTGGGCAGGGTAATGTGCTGCGCATTGAGCCGTTGAAATGGTGGCTGGTGGGTTGCGAAGCTGCTGAGTTGGATGCGGCGCAGGGCACCACACTTGATTTATCACATTCACGTACGCAGGTGCGGGTGAGTGGTGAATGTGCTGTGGATTTGCTGAACCGGCATTTACCGTTAGATCTACGTGAGGCGGCATTTCCGGTGGGCAGTGTGGCTTCGACGGCGTTTCATCATGTGGGTATTACGTTGTGGCGTTCTGATGCGGGGTATGAGTTGTTTTTACCGCGCGGGTTTGCGTTGTCGTTGTGGGAAATGTTGCAGGAAAGTGCGGAGCAGTTTGGGGTTGAAGTAGTGGCTGCTTGATGTTGTGTAGGCTAAAGTGTTCACACGATTAAGACAAAGGATTAAGTGATGTTACGTTGGGGCATTTTATCTACCGCTAAAATTGCGCGGGAACACATTATTCCTGCCCACCTGAAAGCCAGTGGTAATTGTGTGCAAGCGATTGCCAGCCGTGATCCGGCCAGAGCGCAGGTGGTCGCTGATCAGTTTCAGATTCCGCTGGTGTTGCCTGATTACGAGGCATTATTGCAATCGGATCAGGTGGATGCGGTGTATATTCCGTTGCCGACCTCACAACATGTGGAGTGGGCGATTAAAGCGGCGCAGGCGGGAAAACATGTGCTGGTGGAGAAGCCGTTGGCCCTTAAGGCTGAAGATATTGCCGGTGTCAAAGCGGCTGCTGAGAAAAGCGGTGTGATTGTCGCTGAGGCATTCATGGTGCATTACCACCCACAATGGCATCAGGTGCGGCAATGGCTGGAGCAGGGTGCGATCGGGCGGTTACGTCACATCCAGTCTGCGTTTAGTTATTACAACCGTGATCCGGGCAATATGCGTAACCAACCTGCATTGGGCGGTGGCGGGATTGCTGATATTGGTGTTTACCCCACGGTAACCGCACGACACGTGACCGGCCAGGAGCCATTAAAAGTACGTGCTGATGTGGAAATTGATGCAGAATTTGGTACCGATAGTTACGCTAATATTCACTATGCCTTTGCTGATTTCGATATGACGTTTTATGTTTCTACCACGATGGCTGCGCACCAATCCATGCGCCTTCATGGTGAAGAAGGCTACATTCAGGTCGATGCGCCGTTTAATGCTGAGTTATACGATGATGTTGCGGTGCATTTGTGGAACCGCCATCACAGTGCGGTGCAAAGTGTCCGGTTCGGGGGCGTTAATCAGTATGTGTTGCAGGCTGAGGCTTTTGCGCAGGCGGTGGCCAGTGGTGATCATTCGGCGTTATTTAGTTTGGATAACTCGGTTGCTAATCAGCGTGCGTTGGATGCTATCTTTGCATCGGATGCGGCGGGTGGTTGGGTGGATGTAGCCTAGCGCTCCAAAATCACCCTGAATTCTTCGCCATCATCCTGAAATTCAACGGATTTACCCAGCTTAGTGGCTTCCTGATAGACCATCGGTAAGCCACGGCCCAACTTGTCCATATAGCCCAGATTTTCCATTAACTTTACCAGCAATGGGTTGCGGGAAAAGCTAGTGCCGGTGGTTAGTTTTGATACCTTTACTGTATTGGGCAAGCGTCCCGGGCTAATAAATTCGATACGATCATCAAACAAGAATACCCGTATTTGTGAGCCGGTAATGCTGTAATTACGATGCACGCAGGCGTTAACCAATAATTCTCTGAATACTTTTTCCGGATAGGCCGGTTGGTCTACCCGCTTGCTACCAATAATCTCTGAGGCTACCGGGATATTGGCTTTAATGGCAGACAACGCATTATCGATTTGCATAGGTAACGAACCCAGAAAGGTTTTTTTGTCTCTGAGGCTGGAATTGATTTCAGTGCCCTGAAATACTGCCAGTGAAATGCCTGATTGGCTTAGGTGCATTTCGGGGCTTATACCAAATACCAATAGTCCACCCACCGTGGGTATCAATTGCTCGCTGGCAATATCACTGGCACTGATCAAGCGCTGGCGCTCTGGTTCATCTTCTGTAAGGAAGTCAATGCGATAGCGTGAAAAATAATCGGCTATAGTGGATTGATTGAGGTGTTTTAGTTGCGAGCCACCTACTTCTACTATGTCATAGTGGGGTAGGCTGGCAGTTTTGAAAAAATGTGTTTCGGCTAAAGTTTGGGCAGAGGTTTCTTCGCGCTTAAATTCGATGTACTGGTTTTCAGCTTTTGGAATCATAGGTGATCATCTGGGAGCGTAGGACTGTAGTCTATAAGATTTTGAAGTTTGACGTAAGTAAATCCCTGCGTCAGCAATTGTGCGAAAACACCCAGTAGGCATCAATCTTAGATACTACAAATCTATAACAAAAAAACAACGGACTTTTAACGCCCCACTGTTTATCCTGACAGTACTGAAAGTTCGCTTTCACCCCGCGAAATAAGAGGTGCGAACTTTCACAGTAAACATTAAACCCTTACCGGAACAAACACACAAGCATGACAACTAACGCACAAGCCGTTTTATTATTAGTCGAGGACGATGTGCGCCTGGCTGTCAGAATGCAGGAATACTTACAGGACGAAGGCTTCGTCGTAAACCTTGAGCATCGTGGTGATAACGCAGTACAACGGATTCAGGCCGAACAACCTGATCTGGTGATGCTTGATGTCATGCTGCCTGGTCTGGATGGTATGTCAGTATGTCGTCAGGCGCGTATGGCCTATACCAAACCGATCCTAATGCTCACCGCAAAAGATGAAGACATTGATCAGGTGTTGGGACTCGAATTAGGTGCTGATGATTACGTCATTAAGCCGGTGAAACCGCGTGTCCTGCTGGCGCGAATCCGTAGCTTATTACGACGTTGTGTCGCCGACCAGGAAGCGGATAATACTAAACCGGAATTACGTTTTGGTGACCTGCGTATTAACCCACAAAGCCGTCAGGTAACGCTGACTGGCAAGTCACTGGTGCTAACGACACAAGAGTTTGAACTACTGTATTTACTCGCAGGAGAAGTCGGAAATATTCTGAGCCGCGAGCATATTTTCAATAGCCTGGCCAGAGGCGAATATGACGGCCTGGATCGCTCCATCGACATCCGTATTGCCCGCCTGCGCAAGTTATTAGGCGATGATCCCGCCAACCCACGTTATATCAAAACCGTGCGCAGCCAGGGTTATTTATTTCTGACATGATTCGTTTATTTCTCTCGTTGTTTGCGGTCATGGCGATTGTATTAATCAGCTATTTCATGGGCGCAAATCAGGTCGCCCAGTTTTTATTCAGAGATACACTGGCAGACCTGCGCCAACAACAACTCGGCGGAGTGATTATCCAGCTGGATGAAACCATCCATGGCCTCAATGCCAGCCAGCGCGAACAACGTCTGCGCACCACAAAAGACCTGTTCCGTTACAACATTGATTTAGTGCCCATCAAAGCAGCCGCTCTCTCACGCAGTGACAAAAAACGTCTGCAACAAGGTCATTTCATTAGTGAACCTCAGGGGCCGGTCGAATACATTTATTACCGTGCAGCACTGGACGGATATGCCTGGCATCTGCAACTTGACCCTACTCTTGAAAACCAATACCGGGATTTTCTGGCCGGGCCACTGGCCTTATTAGAACAAAAATTATCTACCGTCCCACAGGCAGAATGGCCACAAGCTATCCAGCGCATTGACCAACAGTTTGGTATCCCCATCAATCTGCTTGATCAACACGCTATTGATAACACACCCCGTTTAAATCAACAGCAGCGTGCAAGACTCGAATCAGGGAAAATGGTCATGCTCTCCCGGCACCTGACTGAGGCTGAGTACATTTATTATCGGATTAAAGGCAGCCATTATTTTCTTGAAGTGGGCCAAATACAGGTGCCCTTTTTACTGCGTAAAGCGAGTCTGGTTATTTTATCCTTACTCACGCTAATGATAGGGCTAGCTATCTGGTTGTGGTTGCGTCCGGTGTGGCTGGATCTGCGCCACTTACAATTAGCCTCAGAAGGCTTTGGCCAGGGCAAACTCACCACCCGTATTCCGGTATCACGCTACTCTTTTATTAAAACCATTCTGCTGGCGTTTAATACCATGGCGGGGCGTATTGAACAGCTCATTACCTCGCACAAAACCCTCACTAACGCGGTTTCACATGAATTGCGCACACCCGTATCACGCCTGCGTTTTAGTCTGGCGATGCTGGAAAAAACCGAACAATCCGAGGTTCAGCAGCGTCACCTGGCCGAAATGAACGAAGACATCGATGAACTCGATGAGATGCTCACCGCGCTGCTGACTTATGCCCGCATGGATCGCCAGAATGTCGTTATCGAAAAAACACCGCTATTGCTGGAAAAATGGCTACGGGAGCAAGTGGCCCAAGCTCAGTCTGATAATGAGCACACTATTGCCATTGAAATGACTGTTAAGAATCTGCCCACCAGCGAAGCGGCGGTGATGGATGCCAAGCTAATGGCGCGAGTGTTACAGAACTTACTGCAAAATGCGCAGCGCTACGCGAAACAGGCAATTCGGGTTAGCTTCAGTCAGTCTGATAAGTACTATGAACTGCGCGTAGATGACGATGGCTGCGGCATTCCGGCACAATACCACGAGCACTTATTTGATCCTTTCACCCGGGTTGATGAAAGTCGTGGCCGTGATTCCGGCGGCTATGGCCTGGGCTTAGCCATTGTTAAACAGATTGCCCATATGCATCGCGGTGAAGTGGCTGTTGGTGACTCGGCGCTGGGTGGTGCCTGCTTTATTATTCGCTGGCAGTAGATTTATCATCGCTGCATTCCTTTCGTAGCGTTCTGTTACAAAACATCAACAAACCTGCAACTGAAAGCTACATTTCAACCCCTTAGCATGGTGCTGTGTTTAACAAAACGGAGTTCTATCACATGCGCTATCTTTTTATTTTATTAGCGGTACTCAGCCTGAGTGCTTGTAGCTATTCACCAGAACAACTGCGTAGCTCTTATAAAGGTCTCGGCAAAGCTTATGCAAAGGACATTAAGCAAATGGCAGATTTTAGTGCCAAACAACGCGGCCAGATAGGTGAATTTGGTCAACAGATTCAACAATGGCACCAGCAACAGAAACTGCCGGGTTATGCTGCCTTAATCACTCGTCTCGGCACACAACTGGCGCAAAACGACCGTATTACCCGCCAGGATACCCGCCAATTTCTCGACTTAATGAATGGCTATCCGCACTTCAATGAAGCCAGCGCGGTCAACTACCACTTAGGCAAACTGGCGCAAGGGTTGAATGATACGCAGCGTACCCAAATCATAGAGAACCTACAGAGCGAACAACGTGAAATGCAAACCGCTATTCGTGCGCAAACACCGGAGGTGCGCGCGCGTCGACTGGTGAAAATGGTAGACAACCTCACGGAGTATCTTGGGGTTGAATTACATAAGTCACAGCTGGATATTGTGCGTGGATTTTCACCTAAATTTCATGATTTGGGTGAAGCGAGTATTGCTGCTCAAGGGCGTTGGTATGCGACACTGGAAAGCCTGATTAAACAACATAAACAGGCAGATTTCCCTCAGCGTTTCGCCAAACACATGCAACATGATAATGAGTATTATCTGTTGTCACAACAAGAGCCACAGTTGCTGCAAGCTAACCGGGAACAGGCGATTCAGATGCTTGATACGCTGATAGCCAGCCTGAATAAGGAACAGAAGCGGACGCTGGCCGAAAGCTTGGTTTCTATAGGCGAGACGTTTCATGCGCTCGGGCGGTAATATCAATCACCTCCGCCGGGCCATTAGTCTTCACCAGCACAGCCTGTTCCGCAAGGTTCACCGTGGGACAAACATGCCTGGGAATCAGCAGCAAAGCATCACCGCGCTTCGGCTTATTGCCGGAAGTACAGTATAAGGGCAGGTGTTCTTCACTTGGCGGCTGAGCGACAAGGTCGGGGCGGCCCACTACAAAAGCCACCGGATTGCCTGCTTCAGCCGCTACTGATTTTGAACCGGCATCGCAAGTCACAAGGTCAGTTTGCGGGTGGCTGATGACCCGTGACAACAACATTGCCGCTGGTTGTAGCTCGAGGTCTTCCAGTAGTGAATCGTACTGGAAATCATGGAAAACCACGGTGCCGGGTGATACCCGATGTATTACTTCACTGTCGCCAATATGGCCGCCCGCAAATCCCGGATAATCCAGTGCATAACGAAAGGTCGGTGTGCCACTGGTGATGAGTTCACCACACCTTACGCCATCGTCTGCCAGTCTGCGTATCGTTGCGCATATCTCACTATAAAGTGCATGCGTTACCGTCCGGCGTTCCTCAGCACTGTCATTATGAACGTGCCCGTCATAGAAGTGCGCACCACGAAAGCGCTTACCAGCTGCTTTAGCTACGTCACAGATAGTTTGGTACGCCGCCAAAGGCACACCGGTGCGATTCATGCCGGGATTAACATCAACAAAAATACCAAGGTTTTGCGGCACCTGTTGTACATGTAAAGGGTCTTCGCTGAGTACGGATAAGCGCGTCGCCGGAAAGGCTTCAGCCAGATCACCGGCAACCATCAGCGCCGGCCCCTGTAGCGGGTAGGCTATCAATAAATCGGCACCTGTCACGCCACGCTCAGCCAATACTTCGAGTACACAACGCGCCTCACGCACCGTAGCGCATTTAAAATAACGCAGCCCGGCATCAATCAACATCCCGTAAACATGGGGTGATTTGGTGGTTTTGAGGTGTGGCCGCCAACGCGTGGCATCATCACCCATGTAAGCCAGCATGGTTTGTATATTCTGGCTCACTTTGTCCGCGTAGATAATCAATGCGGGTGTCATGATCTGTGCGACTAATTCATCTGATAAAGCATAATCGGTTGTGTTTAAGGTGCTTAAGCGCTCGTTGTTTAAATCCTGAGGTGACTGCATGGTAATGTTCCGTATTATGGGCCGGGTATGGATTTTCTGCTGTGACTGCTATATTGTCCGACACTTGAAGCTTTAAATTTATAAACCATAAAGAGTAACAAAAACCATGCATAATCCCTACAAAACAAAATTGGCCTTATTGGCCATATCATTTGTTGCAGCGGGTTCTTTGCCAGCATGCAATAACAATACTTCAGTGGATCCTGCGCCAACATCTGAGCCAGTGCCTGAGCCTGAAATCTCCGTGAATCCTGCACCGGCACCTGAGCCTGAGCCAGCACCCGTGCCTGAAATCTCTGTGAATCCTGCGCCGGTACCTGAGCCTGAGCCAGCACCCGTACCTGAAATCTCCGTGAATCCTGCACCACCTGCGTTATAGTCAATTCTTAATATGGACCGGATTAAAGCCTTCTGGCGAAGCCAGGTAAAAGCAGAATACGCTTCAGCGGCCATTAGTGCTGAATTTGCACAATCGCTGTTGCAGGTAGGTGCCTCGCCTGATTTGGTGAAGCAATGTCTCGATATTGCTAAAGATGAGGTCGATCACTCTCTGATTTGTCACCAGGTACTCTTAGCAGCAGGCGATACTGATCCGGTCAGCTTTGCAGAGAGCACTTTATGCATACCGGCTAATCATGCCGACGTACGCAAAAATGTTCTGGATGCCTTGCTGAGTTTTTATTGCCTGGGTGAAACCGTTGCGGTTCCTTTGTTTTCCGCTATGATGAAAGAGACTACTCAGGAAGCCGCTTTGCAGGCTTACCAGCGAATTATTCAGGATGAGCCGCGCCATTCAGGATTCGGTTGGCTTGGTTTGGCCTGGGCGCATTCAGTGTGGCCGGAGACAGAGGATTGGCTGGCTGAATTATTCCCTCATGCCTTACGACGTATAGCTCGTCAATATTACCGTAGTACAGAATTTAACCCGCCTCTTTCTATTCAGGAACGGGAGTGGGGAATGTTACCACAGCAGGCATATGCGACAATTTTTGAACAGGCTGTCTTACGTCTTTATGCAAAGAATCTGCGCTATTATGGGATTGATGTGGAGAGCACCTGGTCAATGATCCGGTAAATAACAACGTATTCGTGAATCTTTGCAAGCAGCAAAAGGGAAGCAGTCATGACACTATTAACTGAAACCAAATCCATCCTCAGCGACCTGATCGCTTTCCCCACCGTATCCTCAGAAAGCAATCTGGCTCTGATTCAATATGCCTCAGATATACTGACGTCGCTGGGAGCCAATGTATTTTTTGACTACGATGCCACCGGTAAAAAAGCCAATTTATTCGCCACGCTGGGACCGGACATCGATGGCGGCATTGTATTGTCCGGTCACTCCGATGTTGTGCCGATAGCAGGCCAGAATTGGAGCACTGATCCCTTCGTCATGCACGAAAAAGATGACCTGTTGTTCGGTCGTGGCAGTTGTGACATGAAGGGGTTTATTGCGGCTTGTTTAGCCGTTGCCCCGCTGTACGCTGAGTTAGATTTAAAACGTCCGTTGCACTTCGCCTTTTCTTATGATGAGGAAACCGGCTGTCTGGGGGCGGCAAAGCTGGTTGAGGTCTTAAAACAACGCAATATCAACCCGGTGGTGGCGATTATCGGTGAGCCAACTAACATGCGGGTGATGGAAGGGCATAAGGGGTGTTACGAGTACACCACTGAATTTACCGGGCTGGAAGGTCACGCATCGAATCCACTGGTTGGGGTGAATGCGGTGGAATACGCGGTGCGCTATATCAGTCGTTTGATGGAGTTGGGCGAAGACCTGAAAACCAGAGCGCCTGAAAATGGCCGGTTTGACCCGAAGTGGACGACGCTGCAAGTAGGTCGTATTGCGGGGGGCCAGGCGCATAATATTATTGCCGGACGCTGTACTGTGGATTGGGAAATGCGTCCGGTTCAGGCGGGTGATGCAGAGTATGTCAAAGATAATATCCGTGCGTATTGTGCTAATGATTTATTGCCTGCGATGCGGGCGGTGTCGGAACAGGCGGCGATTGAAACCACGGTGATCGCTGAAGTTGTGGGGCTGGAACCGGTTGAAGAAAATGAAGCGAAACAAATTGTCTCGGAGCTAACCGGTGCGCATGACTGTGGTGTGGTGGCCTTCGGGACTGAAGCCGGTTTGTTTCAGGAAATGGGTATGTCGGCGGTGGTGTGCGGGCCGGGTTCGATTGAACAGGCGCATAAGCCGGATGAGTATGTTTCTCTGGTGCAGTTACAAAGCTGCCTGGATATGTTAGTGAAACTAAGCGATAAGTTGGTATAACCGATGGCTGAATCACCTGATTTGACGGCACGCGAGCGCTCTGAAGTTATTTACCAGCAGTTGCGCGAGCGGATTTGTTTATTGCAATACCCGCCGGGTTCCAGACTGAGTGAGGAAGCGCTGGCCGATGAGTTCGGTGTGAGTCGCACGCCACTGCGTCGGGTGCTGGGGCGTTTGGAAGCGGAAGGGCTGCTGCAATCGGTACACGGTGTCGGAACCTTGGTTGTCGATGTTGATATTTATGCCATGACCCAGGCGTATGAATTGCGCATGGAACTGGCGGAGATGATCGGGCGTTTGTCACCCGCAACGGTTGATACGGTATTGATTGGTCGTTTTCGTGAATTATTGCAGCGTTGCGGGGAACTCGCTGAGAACCCTTCGCCCTCGGGTTTCTCGCGTTTACAGTTGGATTTCTTCCATACCTCGATGAGGCTGACTGAGAGTGAAGCGCTGCGCGAGGCTTCGGAGCGCTTGTATTACCAGACTGCCAGAATCTGGATTAAGTCGATTCCGAGCATGGATCTGGAAGATGAGATTAATATTTTCGCGCGGGAGATTGCGGATACCCTGGCGGCGATAGAGCTGGGTGATCTGGTGTCAGTGGGGCATATCCGGCGTTCGCACATTTCGATGAGCTTCCACCGCAAATTGCAGAAACTATCTTAACTCAGGTTCTTCATGCCTGACTTTTTGAAGGTAAAATATAGACAATTGTTTTAAATTTAAGCACAATTTATATTTTTTACTGTGCGTGGTAAGTCGCTATGGAGATATTTTACCTAATTTACACCAGCTTCGCTCATCAACTAATGGATGACGATGAGCTGTTGGCGCTCTATGAAAGCGCTGCTGCTAATAATAAAATATCAGGTATTACCGGGATGCTGTTATATAAAAACGGACATTTTATGCAGTATATTGAAGGAGATAAAGAAGCTGTGCTCGGCCTTTATCAATCGATTCTCAGTGATAAACGACACTATGGTGCGATTAAGGTCGTCGAAGGCGAAACGGATGCCCGCAATTTCAAGAACTGGTCTATGGGCTTTTGTCATTTAAGCAAAAGTGATGCGCCTTTGGGGTTTGATGCTCACACCTACAAAAATATTGATCTGAGGTCTTTCGGCAAAGACGTTCATGAAGCTTATAACTTCATCCGGCTTTTTAATCAGGTGAACAGGCAGCAACGGGGCATGAGCGGTTAGGTGATCTTACCTGATAGCCAATGGTGGAGAAGGTGAGGGTGACGAAATCCGTCTCTCCATAGATTTAAACCCTGCGTTATATCAATTTTACTTCTCACCAGCACATTTCTTGATACAATCCAGCCCATGTCAGGAAATACTTTTGGAAAAATATTCACCGTCACATCATTCGGTGAAAGTCATGGCCCCGCGATAGGGTGTATTGTCGATGGTTGTCCTCCGGGGATGGCGTTGTCTGCTGAAGATATTCAGGTGGATCTCGATCGGCGTAAGCCGGGTCAGAGCCGCCATACCACGCAGCGCCGCGAAACCGATGAGGTACAGATTCTCTCGGGTGTTTTCGAGGGTAAAACCACCGGTACGCCTATTGCGTTGATGATTAATAACATGGATCAGCGCTCCAAGGATTATTCGAATATCCTCGATCGTTTTCGTCCTGGTCACGCGGATTATACTTATTATAAAAAGTATGGCTTCCGTGATTATCGGGGTGGCGGACGCTCATCGGCACGTGAAACAGCGATGCGTGTTGCGGCGGGGTCAATTGCGAAAAAATACCTTGCCGAGCGTTACGGAGTGACGGTTCGTGGTTATTTATCCCAGCTTGGCCCGATTAAAGTCGACACAGTCGATTGGGATGTGGTGGAAACCAACCCGTTCTTCTCGCCCGATGCCGATAAAGTGGCTGAGATGGAAAACTACATGGATGCCTTGCGCAAGGAAGGTAATTCTGTGGGGGCAAAAATCACTGCTATCGCACAAGGTTGTCCCCCCGGTTGGGGAGAGCCCATCTTTGACCGTATCGATGCAGATATTGCCCATGCAATGATGAGCATTAATGCATCTAAGGGTGTGGAAATCGGCGCGGGCTTTGATTCAGTGGCACAAAAGGGCACTGAACACCGTGATGAAATTACCGCAGCTGGTTTTTTGCAGAATGAGGCCGGTGGCACATTAGGCGGTATTACATCAGGTCAGGATATTGTTGTGCATACGGCTTTTAAGCCCACGTCCAGTATGCGCCTGCCCGGTGAAACCATTAACCTTGACGGTGAGTCGGTGGAAGTGATCACCAAAGGCCGTCATGATCCTTGTGTTGGTATTCGCGCCACGCCGATTTGTGAAGCGATGCTGGCGATTACGTTGATGGATCATGGGCTGCGTCACCGGGCGCAGAATAGGGATGTCACCACCGAACTAGCCGATATTCCGGCTCAGGCTCCAGCGCAGTAAATTACCATTTTGTTGTACACGGGCGCAGTGTTTTCTGAGCGCTGCCCCGTTGTTCACCAAGCTTGTCCGGTAAACCAAACTGTCCAGTTATAACCACAGTCATTGCAATGGTGGCGCTTCTTATCCTTCTCTTTGCTGATGAAGAAAGGAAGGTCGATTGTAAATAGATTCGTAATCCGCGTTAATATATCGAAGGTGCTGGTAATGTCAGATGAGTTGCACTCAGGGCAACGGATACGTGACCGCTCGGTCATTTTTATCTCCGGTTCTTTTTCGTACGGTATTAAATAATCAATTCTCTTTGGATTTTGATAGCGCCTCATCAACTAATGTAATGAGTTGCCCTGTCACTGTGTTCGCGTCGTGATTGCCGTTCGCCCACGCCTTATGGAGCGTGCTTTGGATAAAAGACAAGCGCAGGCGGCCACTGGTGTCAGGCAAGCGGATACTGTTCTTTTCTTCACTG
>CANNZV010005001.1:0-48299 GCA_947561585.1 Caprella mutica
ATCAGCAAATAAAAGCCAATAACAACATAAAATATCACAGCGAGATTGACCAGAAAGATATAAGGCAAACTCCATCCGTCGGCGGGATACGCGCCCGTTAGCTTCGCGTAGGCGTGTGCCAGTAGGAAAAACGGCGTTTCCATGACGGATACGCCAACCGTATATTTGATGTAGCGTCTGCCTTTGTCCGTGAGGCGGATACCAAACTTATCCTCTCGCGGGTCTGCCGAACTCGGATTGGTTTCTCGTAAAGTTGTGATGGTCTTGTCGTAATCGCCGACATCCTGATTGACGAAAAACGAAACGACGTGCAGATAATAACCGTTGGAATCGCCGTGATAGAGTCTGGTTTTCCAATTATCGACCACAAATTGCCCCGTAAGGTAGAAGAGGGCGATGAAAAGCACTAGGGGTAGTTTCTCGTTTTCATTTTTCAAAAAATTAAGACAGAATTGAGTAGGAAATTACTGCTTTTTGGCATACATTTTTGAATTGACCAAACCCAAACGCTGTAAAAAATGTTTGACCGAAACGCCCAAAACACCGATACCATATTTCATACTTCGCTGAAAATTGATAGAAGAAGCTTCCGCAAAATACTTGGTCGGACAGGTGATTTCAGCGATACCAAAGTTGGCGTAAACGATTTGCGAAAGCATCTGATTGTCAAAAATGAAGTCGTCAGAGTTGCCATTATAATCAATCGTTTCTAATACTTTTCGGCTAAATGCGCGGTAGCCCGTGTGGTATTCCGACAGTTTATGGTTGATTAGAATATTTTGTGAGAACGTCAAAAAGCGGTTTGCCACATATTTATACAAAGGCATTCCACCTTTCAGCGCGCCGTTTCCTAAAATTCGTGAGCCCAAAACCACCTGATACAAATCTTCGCCAATGATGCTGACAATCGCCGTAATCAACTTCGGAGTATATTGATAATCAGGGTGCAACATAATGACAATATCGCCATCTAACGATAACGCTTTGTTGTACAAAGACTTTTGATTGCCACCATATCCCTTGTTTTTGTCGTGCGCGATGATGTGTTTAATCCCAATTTTTTAGCGACGGCAATTGTGTCGTCACTACTCGCATCGTCGCATAGAATGACTTCATCGACATAATTAAAGGGAATTTCGTTATACGTTTTTTCCAAGGTCAACGCTGCATTATAGGCAGGCAGGACGACGATGACTTTTTGATTTTTGTACATGAATAGGATGCTGTTTTGAAAATAAATCTAAAAACAGCACAAAAGTAAAAAATTATCTGGGATATTGATTTTGGAATAGTTTCATGTTCTAAACATCGTCTTCAAAATCAAATTCCAATTGAATCCTTCTCCCACATTTTCTTTTTCCAAATTAGAAACCGCTACGCCCAACAACCGTGCAGCTTGAAAATCTCCCTGGTTTTGTTCCAATAATTCAAAAACGGTTTCTAATAATTTATCCAAATGCCGAATTTCACTTTGAAAACTTTTGCTTCGTGTAATTTGATGAAAATCAGGCGTTTTAATCTTAATCGTCACCGTGCGCCCGAAGTTTTGCATTTTTTTCATATAATCAAAAACAACGGTGGAGACGTGCCGCAGCCGTTCTTTCATTTCCGCCAAATCTGAAATATCTTCCGAAAAAGTACGTTCCGCCCCGATAGATTTTCGGATGCGATTGGGATTCACCGCGCGTTGGTCATTGGCTCTGACGATTTTATAATAATGTCGTCCAGCTTTCCCAAAACGCGTCACCAATTCAATCTCCGTCATTTTCTTTAAATCTGCGCCCGTATGAACGCCCATTTTGTGCATTTTCTTGGCGGTCACTTTACCGATGCCGAAGAATTTTTCAATTTTCAAATTTTCTAAAAAAGGAATCGCCTCGTCGGGCGTGATGACTTTATAGCCGTTGGGTTTGTTGATGTCAGACGCGACTTTTGCCAAAAATTTATTAAAAGAAATGCCTGCAGACGCAGTGAGTTGAGTGGTTTGATTGATGCGGTATAAAATTTCTTGTGCAATCAAGGTTGCGGAAAGCGGCCCTTTTTTCGGCTCGGTCACATCCAAAAAGGCTTCGTCCAAAGATAGCGGCTCAACCAAATCCGTGTATTCCAAAAAGATGGCTCGAATCTGCTGCGATACTTCTCGATACACATCAAAACGATGCTTCACAAATATCAAATCAGGGCACTGCCGCTTCGCCGTAATGCTCGGCATCGCTGACCGCACCCCATACTTCCGCGCCTCATAACTCGCCGATGCCACCACGCCACGCTTTGCCGAACCCCCAACAGCGACGGGCTTTCCGCGCAATTCTGGGAAATCCCGCTGCTCTACGGAAGCGTAGAAAGCATCCATGTCGATATGTATGATTTTTCTCACGGTTGACGGTTGACGGCGCACGGCGTACAGTTAGATAGATGCGCCGTCAACTGTGAGTCGTTTCTATTTTTGTAATCTTAACTCTTGAGCATGAATTGTTGGTTTGATTTTAGACGATTCTCCTTCAAAACGCTTATGAATAACAACACGTTCAGTTGGTGAAAAAAGCATAATCCAAGGCTGTTCATCATAGATTACTTCCTGTAATCTTCTCATCATTTCATGGCGTTTTTCATCATCTAAAGTTATTCGAATACTGTCAATTAAAGCATTCGTTTCTACTGTTCCAAATCCTGAACGATTAGACCCAGAAGGAGTATCACTATCAGTATGCCAGAGTTGTTTTGGATCAGAAGTTGCGACAGGGTCAGAAGCACCGTTGCCACCATATAGTTCAAAATCACGAGCAGGCAGACGTTCTTTGAGTGCTACACGAAAATCAACTTCATCAATTGTAATTTCAATACCTACTTTTTTTGCATTTTCTTGCAAAATAGCAGAATAATTTTTGGAAAACAATGTAGGTGTTTTTAAAATAGCAAGGCTCAATTGAACTTTCTCTCCATCAATTTCCTTATCTCGAACTCCGTCATTATCAGAATCTTTCCAACCCGCTTCATCTAATAAATCAGCTGATTTTTTTAAATCAAAGTCTAACAATTTCAAATCTTTCCGATAGTATGGAGCTTCTTGCGGAAATGGAAGAGCAAATCTTTTGCCATAGCCCGCATAAATAATTTCTACTAGTTTATCCACATCTACTAAATGGGCTAATGCTCGACGCACTCGTTTATCAGAGAGTTTTGGGTTTTTTGTATTCAAAATTGTGTAGAAGAAATTATACGTTTCGGGCGTAGAGAAGTTATATCTTTTAAGCACCTCTTCATTCTTTTTTAAATCATCAAATAGATTAGAATTAATGGAAAAAACAGCATCTAATTCTTCGTCTTTAATCGCAGAAATAACTGCATTATCATCTTTAATAGGAAGAAAAATGATTGTATCTGGATATGCTGATAGCATTCTATTTTTCTCCATGAGTTGATTCCCCCACCAATTTTCCTTTTTTGCCAATACAATTCTTTGTTTGTCTATCCATTCCACAAATTTATAAGGGCCACAACCAGATACTATTTCTCTATTGTATTTGGGAGACGTAAACTGAGTCGCAAATTCATCAAGTTTTGGATTGTTTTTTGCCAATTCTTCAACTTTTTTGGCATCCGTTAAATCTGGGATTAAAAAATCTGTCATCAAGTCAGTCGGGTCGTAGATGTGCATTGGCATAAGGAGCATGTTACCCAAAGTCGCTTCTGCTAAAATATACTTTCGTCTTGTTAAAACAGTAAACTTCTTTGGATTCATTTCATCTACCACTACGTCATAAATATGGTCCAAATATGCTGTAATATGGTCAGAAGGAACTTTAGGGTTAAACAATGCTTTGATAGTAAAAGCATAGTCATATCCTGTAACTGGTTTTCCATCGTCCCAAACAGCTTCATCTAATATTTCAAAAGTAATCGCTTGCCCTCCAATATTTGGACCTTCTGTTACTTCTTTACTATTAGGCATAGATTTAATTAGTACAGGGGACATTTCAATGGTCTCTGAATCAAAATCCATTAAATATGGAAAAATAAATTCCAAAGGAATAAATTCATAGCCACGCATATATCCCGGATTCATATATCGTGCATCCGAAGGCAACCGAAATCGAACGGTATTATCATTGTGTTTATAATTAACTTTAGCAGTTTCGGTACTTTCCTTCGGGTCAGTTTTGCAACTAAAGCAAAAAATGGAAGTGACCAACAATAAGGTTAGCAGTTTTGAGAATAAGTTCATGTTGTCTTTTTTATGTTAAAAGGTAATCAGTTTTTAAAAATTCAGCAGGTATATCTAAAATTTTCGATGGTTCAAAGATATTAAAGAATTTATAAAATTATCATATCAAAGCATTTTTATTCACGTTTCGCTCAAATTATCAGGCAAAAAAACAATTTGCTCTAATTTGAGATAAATATTGTGTTCCATATCAAGTAAATCGAGGATTTTGCGCTGGATTGGCTTTAAATCCGTCAACTTTACTATCATTTTGTCCCCAACAGGCATTATCACCAAAGTTAAATACTCAAAAGCTTTGAGTAACATTTTAGTGGTCGGCTTGTTAGTGGCACGTCCTGGATTACCAGGATAAAGTTCTTTGAGTTCTTGTTCGGTGTCTGCCAGTTTTGTGCGGACTTGCATTTCCATCAAACTGACGTATTTAAGAGCCAAGAGCAATAAGCGAATTAAAGCCTTAATGCGATTTGGCTTTTGTAAATATACGGGCATCAATGCTGTAATACGATTGAGTAATTCGTCAAATTTATGTTCAATTCGATACTCATTGCGATAACATTGTACCGCATCAAGTGTGCTTAATTTTTCTTGTGGTGCATTGCAAGCGTAAACGCGCCATCCCATGAGATTAACGCACTTTTGTAATGCGGTTTCATTTGTACTATAACTAAGTTCAAATTTAGTAATGATGCGGGTTTCAGCAGGTTTTAAACCATAGGCACGTACTTGTTTTTCCGTTTTTACTTCGGTAATTTGTACGTCTATCAAACCTTTGACTTTATTGTTTTTGAGGATTTCATTGACGCTCTTTTGCGCTTCCTCATAAGTTTTAGGGTAACGACGACCTTGTTTTTGTGCTAAAAGTGCATCTAATTCTGCTTGGGCTTTGAGCAGTTTTTTGTTCATTTTTTTAGCTTGACTCTCTCCATAAGAGGGAGAATAAACGATAATACGGCGTTCGTCCCAGACTAAACTGCCGTCTGCACTATTAACGGACTCCGTAAGTTCAAATGCTTTGGCTTTGATTGTTGTGTTATCGGTTTTATCTTTCGTTTGTAAAACTTTTAGGTTTTCGGGTTTTACGGATAAATATTTTTCAATTTGAGCCAAATTGCACAGTACTTTACTCAAAGGGGTTAAGTAAAAATGACCTAATCTATGGATGCCTGCGCGATTATCAATGCTACCCATTTTTGAGTCTCCGACGAATAGTTGATACTCTATTGACAGCGTTTTGTGTAATTCTTCGATAAGAGGAAAATACAATCCGTCGTCGGCTTCATTACCTGCTACAGTCAAACTACACAGAGGAATAGCAAATGGGTCAAGCGTAGCAAGCATGGTCTTTAACTGTGGTAAATCGGCACGATGCTGTTTGGAATAACCGATTTGAAAATCTCCGATGGCATCTCGATGTGATTGGGTAATCATGGCATCAAGACGAATGGGATTATTCGGTAAATCAAGGTCATAAACTTGGATAAGTCGCTGATTATGAGCTGTTTCAAACTTGCTCCATTGTTCATCGTCAGAATATTTGTCTAACAAAATGCCTAATCTATCATCCGTTAAATCTAAAGGATTCAAGGTCGGCAGACCAGTGCAAGAACGCATCGTATGAATGCGTTGAGACAGCCAATCTTCGACATGACTCGTGCGGTGGTCGGCTTGAGAAAGTACATAAGTCAAAAATATAACAGCGACTGTGCCGCTGTCTGCACCTTGCCAATTCCCGTGGTCGGGCATTTGTTCGGTCAATAATTCGGCAAGTTTACTCTTTTGTAATTCTGCCATTATCAAGGGTATATCGTCTACTCGTTCTGTAATCATACCGCGAGTTTACGAATTTTTTTTTATGCTGTTTTTTCAGCGAAACGTGAATTTTTACTTTTAAAAAACATAATTCTACATCTGCTGTTCTATAAAAAAATAGAAAATCACAGACTAAATAGATATTTTGAAATAAGTGATTGACATATATTATTTTAGTGAGAGAGCATTGTATCGGGGCATTTTTTTTTGCAAAAAAAATACGGAAAACTTCTTCAGAGAGATGAAAAAATAAAAATTGTAAATTTTTATTTTTTCATCTCTCTGAAGAGAAACTTGATAATTTTTTTGCAAAAAAAATTGCCCTGATAAAAGAGTTTTTTTTTTCAAAACGTCTAATATACTTACCTTTTATGCAAACAGTACTCATCGCCGGCGGCACAGGATTGGTTGGAACATATTTGAGCAGATTGTTAAAATCTGAAGGCTACGAAGTCATTCATTTGAGTCGAAAACAAAATTTGAACGCAACATTCCCTGCTTATAAATGGGATTTGCAAGCGGGAACAATCGACGAAGCAGCACTCGAAAAAGCGGATTATATCATCAATCTCGCGGGGGCAGGCATCGCGGATGCACGTTGGACTGAATCGCGAAAAAAGTTGATTATTGACAGTCGGGTGGATTCTACGTTGCTGTTGCGAGACTATATTGATAAGGGAATTGCGAAGCCCAAAGCCTATATTTCGGCTTCTGCTATCGGATATTATGGGGATACAGAAGAAAATGAAGTGGATGAAACTGCCGCACCCAAGCCTGGTGAATTTCTCTCCGACAGCACCGTTCTCTGGGAAAAAGCTATTGATGAAATAGCGGAAACCAATATCAGAACCGTCACCATGCGCATCGGCATCGTGATGTCAACGAAAGGTGGTGCGCTGCAAAAAATGCTGATTTCCTTTAATTTTTTACAAGGGGCATATTTTGGTGATGGTCAAATGTGGACATCGTGGGTGCATATCGAGGACTTGTGTCGAATGTTTCAATTGGCGATGGAAAATACTGAAATGAAAGGCGTTTACAATGCGGCTGCGCCCAATCCTGCGCGAAATAAAACCATTATCGAAGGCATCAAAAAGGCAAAAAATAGCTGGGCGGTGCTGATTCCTGTGCCTGCTGCTGGGTTAAAATTATTGCTGGGAGAAATGTCGGAAGCCGTGTTGAGAGGAACAAAAGTTAGTGTAGATAAGATACAAAAAGCAGGGTTTAAATTTAAATTTCCAGAGTTAGTGCCTGCGTTGAAGGATATTTTGAAAAGGAAAATTTAAGGAAGAATTAAGGAGGTTACTTGAAGTAACCTCCTTAATTTAAGCAACGAATACTTACTTTTGAAACACCTCAATCTCGTGATTCCGTACCACCAAATCGGTAAATTTCCCTTTAAATCTCGTCGCTTTCACAATGTGGTTGTCAATCCAATGATAATTACCGCCACGAGGTTTGCCCATCAACATACCGTGATATTTGAAATCATGCTTCGCCAACCATTCTTCGGTCACTTCGCGGTGGTCTTCCGTACGTGAAGTGAAAAACGTGATGATGTGTCCTTCGTCAAACCATTTATTGACAATTTTTTGCGCATCAGGGTAGGGAACAGCCGTCGCCATTCTTTCTGGTTCTTCATTTGGGATGTCGTCGCAGATTGTTCCGTCAATGTCAATCAGGAAATTTTTGGTATCTTCTGTCAATACGGGGCTTAGTTTTTCCCCTTTTTCATTAAAAATGTCCTCCAAATCGAAATTCGTCTCTTTCATAAGAATGATTTTTGGCAATTTATCCAATAAGTTGCCCGGTTGAATTATGTTTATTTCTGTAACTGCAAAATTATTCCTTTTGGTATAAAAAGGCTATTTAAAATTGAGTCAGTTTACGGTTTTCAAATTGAGATATTATATACTTCGTTTTGCAAAAAAGATAAAATAACCAATTGGAAAAACACAACTGACCAGGCAGTAAAATATAAAATGGATAAGTGTTATAGGACAAAATGCCTGCAAATACAGGGTTTAAAGCGATTCAAACGCTTGCTTGACCAAAATAAAAAGTGTATTCTGCGGTTACAGAATACACTTTTTAGTTGTCAAACCAATATCTTGATTTTTCCAAAAGTAGGAAAAAAGTCAATCATCGTTTAGGCAGTTAAACCTGCTACGAAACGAGTCAATTTACTTTTAAGATTGGCTGCTTTATTTTTGTGCCAAGAGTTACGCTTTGCAAGGCGGTCAACCATGCTGATAACTTTAGGCAAAAATTTTGCTGCGTCCTTCGGGTCTTCCATTTCTCTCAATTTCTGGATAGAAGTCCGAGTCGTTTTTTTGTAATAACGGTTGCGAAGTCGTTTCTTTGCGTCCTGTCGAATTCTCTTCTTTGCTGATGCGTGATGCGCCATGCTATTAAAAATTTTATTGATTTAACATTAATTGTCTTTGCTTTTTTCAAAGCGAGCGCGAAGATACAAGTTATTTTGGAAAAAATCTATTGAAAGAAGTTTTTATTTTAAATGCAGCGAAAATATCCCTTAAAACAACGAAATTTGTCTGATATTTAGTTGGTTTTGATTAAAATGAGTTACATTTCGACATTCAATCGTTCTGAATTTTCACCAAAAAAGAAAGGCACTCCCGTCAAGAGAATGCCTTCTAAACTATAAACAAACAAAAAACATTAATTTGTGAGTTTTTTAGTGCGCATTTTACAACAATGAAACTTAAAAACGGTTTTTATAAATATGTCAAAAACAGCAAATAATACTGGAAAAATTGTTTACCTCGTCTTGTTTGGTATTGCAGCCGTCATTTTGGGGCAGCTTTTCTTGCGTGTCGGTCGAGGATTCATGGTTGTTTTACCTTTTATAATAGTGGCGATTGGTGTGTATTTATTGGCTGATTTTTATAAAAGAAAACGGAAGGATAGCATTTGGAAAAAAAGTATTTCGGGCAAGATAGCTGAACAAGTTCAATATTGCGAAACTCAAATTCGTGAAAATGACCACCAAATCAAAACCATCGAATCCAATATTCAAGACCTCCGCCGCCGCCTGCAAGTCAATCTGGAAATCCCCGAAAAAACGCGCCTGCAAACCGAAGAACTCATTACTGCTTTTCAAAAACAAAAAGACCTTCGCCGCACCAAGCTCGATTTTTTTCAATCGGCTATCAAAAAGCTGAAAATCATTTTACACAATCATGAATTGCAAACAGAATTGGCGAAAAAACAGGAAGCCCTCAAAGCATTGCAGCAAAGCAATTACGATTCCCTCGCCAATTTGGAAGAACTCAAATCGGACTTAGCCTATCAGCAAACTTATGTGGAAACGATAGATGAATTGTCGCTTAGAATGTTGGAAACCAATAGTTTAGATAATGCGGAAGAGTTGACGCTGGAGTTGAAAGAAATGACGAAGGAGTTGCGAGAGTTGTGAAAAAATGACTACAAAGGGTTTAAAATCAAAGCAAGCGATATTTTCAAATAGAAAAAAGGCTGATTGACGATTCAATCAGCCTTTTTTCTAAAATTTTAACTTGAAAAAATTGATCCCCAACCAATTACCAAACCAATCACCAATAACTATTTCTCCTTCACATACGCATCCCAACTCGTCTTTTCATAATGCTTCCCCGTCGTAAAGGTCAATTCCTTCATCACGGCATCCGCACCTTTGTAGCCCGGAGAAATCATAATTCGGCGCATATCATCCGTCAAATAAACGAAGGCTGGGTAGCCCAGTTTGCCATCTAACAGCGATGCTGCGAGGGTGTGTACGCCATTGCGACCACCTTCGACCCATTCAAAAGTATGATTGTTCCATTCGATGGATTTCTTCATTTCGGCGTTGAATTTGATGGCGTGAAAATTCTCATTCAAATACTTCACCACCTCTGAATTGGTAAAGGCCTCGCGGTCCATTTTTTTACAATAGCCGCACCAATTGGTGTAAATATCCACCATAAACGGGCGTTTGTCGGTCTTGTTGCGCTCCATCGCAGTGTCCCAATCGACCCAATCGACGCCTTTGGTTTCGTCAATATTCGTTGCATCTGTCGTCGGCGTAAAAGCAGTAATCAAGCCTGTCAAGGCGATTAGCGAAAAGAAAAAGGCTATTTTTTTCATCTTTTTTAGATTTTTTATGTTCAACTTGGAAATTTACCACTGGTAAAAAGCGGCGGGTAAAAATACCTCGTTTAATGAAAATTTATGGCAAAAACACTGCCGTTAATGTTATTTTAACTTGGGAAAGTTGTCTGTCTGTATCAACCAATTAACTAATGTTACGCACTTTTATATTTTAAGATGCGAAGCAAGTCAATCCAAGACTTTTCTACTATTCTGCTGTGCTTCGAGGGGATTCTCAAGGGAAAAGAAATTTTTTCAAAATTTCTTTTCCCTTGAGAATCCCCTCGTGGCGGCTTGGATTTTGACTAAAACAGTGAAGAATTTCGCCGCGAAATGCTCTAAGGAACGCTGAATTAATAAACTAAGATTCTTGAGAGAGGGGTTTTGTTCATAGTTTTTACTTTAAAAGTGCGATTTATGTTAGCGCAGCGATATAATGAGCATTTTTAAAGTGGAAAATATGGACTAAATATCCTCTCAAGAATCTTAGTTTATTAGTTGAGCGTTCCTAAGCGCGTAACATCAGTACTTAACTTACTTAATCCAATCAATCATTCAACTAAATCAACCAAATTATGCGCAAAATCGTCGTTGCCCTCGGAGGGTCAAGCGGGTCTATCTATGCTAAAGTTTTATTCGATAAGTTGCAACAATTGCAACAGCAACTCCCTATTACTATAGGTGTGGTGATGAGCAAAAACGCTGCATTGAACTGGAAACTAGAGTTGGAAAATGAAAATTACCATGATTATCCTTTCGATTTTTATGAAAAAAATGACTTTTTCGCGCCGTTCGCTTCTGGTTCAGCGAAGTACGATACAATGATTGTCTGTCCCTGTTCGATGGGTTTGCTGGCGCGGATTGCAACGGGTTTTCCAATGATTTGACGACGCGGGCGGCGGATGTGGTGTTGAAAGAACGCCGAAAACTAATCCTCGTGACCCGCGAAACGCCGCTGAGTTTGATACATATTAATAATATGAAAACGGTGACGGAAGCGGGTGGCATCATCTGTCCTGCCGTGCCATCGTTTTATAGTCAGCCCAAAACGTTTGAAGAATTGGCGGCGACGGTGGTGGATAGGGTGCTGGATTTGGCGGGGTTTGATTTGAAATCGTATCGGTGGGGGGAGAGCAATGAGCAATGAGCAATTGCTCATTGTACATTGCACATTGCACATTGCCCACAAATAATCCCCGTCGCCACCGCTGCATTCAACGATTCTGCGCCACCATTTTGCCCTTTTGGAATGGCAATTTTAAACGTCGCAGCAGCTTGTACTTCATCAGAAATACCTTTACTTTCATTCCCAATCACGACTATTCCATTTTTAGAAAAATTGGTTTTAAAAATATTTTCACCACCCAAAACTGCCGCGTAAGTCGGCACATCAGGCACTTCATTTTTCAATTCAAAAAAGTCTTTTTGCAAAATTTTCACCCTCAAAAACGCACCCATCGAGGACTGAATCACTTTAGAATTGGACCAATCCACACAACCTTTAGAACAAAAAACATAAGCGAAACCAAACCAATCGGCAATGCGCCAAATCGTCCCTAAATTGCCAGGGTCTTGAATGTTGTCAAGGTAAAGGGCGTAACGGTTATCGAGCAATTCTTTTTGAAAATTAGCAGCAGGTTTTTCTATGACTACAAAAACCTGATTAGGCGTAGAAAGATTAGAAATTTGCTTTAATTCTTTATCTGAAACTTCATTAAATAAATATTCCCGACCTTGCAGCAATTGCCGATTTTGGTCAAACCAGCTACCTAATCCAAATACTTTTTTGATGATAAAATGCTCGTTTTCCAGCACTTCGCGCGCAATTTTTTCGCCTTCGACCGTGAAGACGTTGTGTTTGTCCCGAAATTTCTTTTGGGTCAGGGAACGGAGATATTTTTGTTGATTGATGGATAGCATGTTTGATATAATATTAATAATGTGACTGTTGACTGAGTCCAATGTTTTTTTGTATCGGGGCATTTTTTTTTGCAAAAAAATTACGGTGGTCTTTTTCAGAGAGAGCCCAAAAATGAAAATTTGCAATTTTCATTTTTTTGGCTCTCTCTTGAAGTTTTTTTATCTGGTCAGAAAACAACACTCGTTAAGAGTTAGCAAATTCCATGTATGAATAGTCGGAAATTTCGTTTTTGTTCCTACATTTGGATTTTGAAAATTGGTCACTCTAACTTCTTACAATAAGATGGTCTGACCACTGACTTCTCTAAAACAAACAATCAAATAATCAAACAAACATCTCGACATCTACTGTATTTAGCCATTTTTTGCTTGCTGACCGCCTGCAACACGACTCGTTTTCTCAAAGGCGACCAAGTCTATTTGTCCAAAAATTCAGTACAATTTGCGAAAGACCAGGAAAGCAAAATTAACAATAAATCGAACTTGGCTTACGAAATGGCCAATTTAGCGGTGCAAAAACCGAATGAAAAGTTTTTTGCAATTCCTCGGCAGTACTTTTATTTTCATTCGATGGACACTGTCGGGCGGAATAAAATCGGGTTGGGTGCGACCAAATTTTTACGAGAAAAAATTGGCGAACAGCCCGTTTTTTATGATGAAAAATTAGCGCAAGCCTCTGTTGAGCGATTGAAAAATTATATGTTTGAGCGCGGTTATTTTCAAAATGATGTCAGTTTTTATACCCGCTACAAAAAGAAGGGGCAGAAGGTCGAAGTCATCTACGTAGTCGAACCTAACGGGCAGTACGTCGTCGATACCATGCGCTTTGAAACGAAGGATACGGCGGTGCAAAGTTCATTGGCAAAAATCAGCAATAAATCGCGCCTGACACCCGGTGCGCCCGTCGATGCGATTCTATACGAACAGGAAGTCAACCGTGTTTATCAACATCTTCGCAATAACGGTTACGCCTATTTTTTGCCACAATACATCAGCAAGCCAATCGCACGCGATACAGCAGGACAAGACGTGAATTTGCGGCTCGAAATTGCTGCGCCCAAAGGCGATTCCATCCATCGAAAATACACGATTGGCGACATCACGATTTATCCAGAAAGCAAGGCAGCCAACTTTCTCACCGTACAGCCTGATACGATTATTAATGGCGTTTATTTTGTGACGGGCGGGCAACCGTTTAGCATTAAGCCCCGTGTTTTGTTGCGGTCGGTGCTTTTAGAAAAGGGAGAAATGTTTCGCCAAAGCGATGTGAATGATACTTATCGGCGACTGAATTCACTGGGCGTTTTAGTTTTGTCAACATTAATTATGAGCCAGATTCGGTGCAGAATGGGGTCTTGAATTTTAAAATTTATCTGACGGCGAATAAGAAATGGGCATTCGGTTTTGATGGAGATTGGTATTTATCAGAGCGAAATATTCCTGGTGGGAATCAGAATTTATTGGGCATTTCTTTAAATCCATCTTTGCAAAATCGAAATTTTAGAAATAAGGCAGAATTGCTGGTCATGAACGTTGATTTGGGGTTAGAATTGGCGCCGTTTGCGGATAGCAATGTCATCAATACCTTGGATTTTAAAATACAAGGAGATTGGAATTTTCCGCGTTTTGAAGATTATTTTCGATTTTATAGGGCATTGAAAAATTTAAATTTGATGCCCCAAAACACTACGACCACCTGCGTTCAAAAGCCACAAGTCGCTTATCTTCGGGCTACAATCAGCAGATTTTAATCAATCGGTATCAATTGTACATCTCGAATGTGTCGTATGGTTTCACGATGCAGCGAACGGTGCGGAGTCGGTTGGATGTGAATAATTTTGGGATAGACGTGCTGATTCCTATTGTGCAGCCCGAGTTTCAAACCATTTTGGATGAGAATCGATTTTTGGAGCGTAGTTTTCAATCGCAGTTGATAACAGGTTTTCTGTTTAAAGATTTGAGTTTTATTGCTACGACAAAACCCTCGCTGAAGGGACATTTTTGGCGATTCAATGGGGAATTGGATTTGTCGGGTTTGGAAATTTGGAGCGCGAACAAAATCTACAATGCGGCGACGAAAAAGAACACTACTTTCCAGCTTTTTGAAGCCGATTTTGCACAATACATCAAGATTGAAGCTGACCTGCGGCGATATTGGATGATTACGCGGGAGCGGAGCTTTGTTGCGCGGCTGAATACGGGGATTGCTGTGCCATTTGGCTTCGCGGAGACCGTGCCCTATGTGAAGCAATTTTTTGTCGGTGGTCCACAAAGTTTGCGAGGTTGGAATGCGCGGGCGATAGGGCCAGGCTCGTATTTAGACCCGCTGACCTTAGACCAGAGTAGCCGAAATTTATTTTATCAAACGGGTGATTTTAAGATTGAAACTAATTTTGAATACCGCTTTCCCATCGTCGATTTCTTTGGAAAAATCAACGGTGCGTTCTTCATTGATGCTGGAAATATCTGGTCACTAGGCGTGATAGATGAAACCGAACGCCCCGGCTCAACCCTCGCCCTCAAACGCACGACTAACGAAGACGGCATGATTACAAATGACCTGTTTTTAAATGAATTTGCCATCAGCGGTGGAGTAGGGATGCGGTGGGATTTGACGTATTTTATCTTTCGTTTAGACCTCGGTACGCCGATAAAAAACAATTATCCAGATTTTGATAGTGGCAATTCCTATTGGGTGGATTACTCGAAGTGGCGGTTTCGAGATGTGGTTTGGAATATTGGATTGGGGTACCCGTTTTGACGGTGCCGTAAAATCACAAAAGCGATTAACTGATTGTCAGCTAACCGCTTTATGCTTTCTCATGGTGTCGGTTTTAAACCAAAAACCAGGACAAAAATATATATATTATTTGAAAATAACTAAATAAACATAGAAAAATTTCAAATAAGGAACAGGGAATAAATAAATGTCGTTGCATGGTCTGCATCACGGAACTATTTTTCATGTTTTTTAGACGGACAATTATCCTGTCAAATGGATAGGGAACGCGAACAAAATAAATTCAGGTTCATAGGTTATTTTTTACAAACTCCCCAAAAATGATTTCAAACATTTAAGGGGTGATTAGCGATGTTTAACGACATGTTTGACTGACTTTTTTAATTAAACTTGTTGCCCAAATAGAAACAGTCATTTGAAATTTAGAAACTAATTCGTTTGAGTGTGTAACAATTTAGTGGTATTTAAATGTGAAGATAGTGCCGCCACGCTGTGGCTTTGAGACAGCAAGCATTCTTTATTACCAAGAGTGCCACCCCGCTGGGGTTAGCATTTCAAAAAAAACTAATTTTCACAGGCACAGCGTGCCGACACTCTTGGTAACAGCAATTGATTCAGAATTTAAAGCCACAGCGTGGCGGCACTCTTAACATATTATGATGCCACTAATTTGTTTCACACTCAATTCGTTTTTTTTACGTGGCGCAATTTTCCAAATTGCGCCCTTTGAAAATCAACCGATTTTCCCAATAAAAAGCAAACCTGGCAAGGGCAATTTAAAAATTGCCTCACCCTAACCTTCGAAATAAAAGTCAATAAAGGTACACACCGAAGCATCCAAGCGATTTTGACCACTAAGTGAAAAGAATTCAATAACTTGAGCCATTATGCCCCAATAGAATCGGGATTTGCAACTTGTTCTTTTTCCTTCTAAAAAGCCTAAAAAATAGTTCCGTAGCGACGGCTATGCAACGATTTTTAAAACTTTTTACAAGAAAAAATTACGGCGCATTCTGACTCAACTTATTAAATTCTTTTCACTAATTTTTTAAAACCCGCGTCGTCCTGATAAAATCGCCATTTTCAATAGTCAAAAAGTAAATCCCTCGTTCCAAAAAAGACACATCAATCGACAATTTATCAAATAAAATTGGAAATTCTTGTTGTAAAAATTGTCGTCCCAACACATCATAGACGTAAATTGTCGTCTGCGCACCACTCAACAAATCACTGCTAATCGTCAATTCATCATCTACGGGATTTGGAAAAACAGTGATGGATTTATCGGTTAAATTGTCAATACAATCCTCTTCCAAACCTCTGTCATATTCGTAAGTTGTCCGAAAAATGCGCGGCAAATCATCTACGCCCGAAGACTTCAAAACATTCCCACAATAATAGTCAAGACGCTCCACAATCGGTGGTTCGGGAGCATCGAAACGATAGGAGAGGGTACGTTTTTGCACGACGCGATTTTGGTCGTCATACGTCAAAGCGATGTCATGGCGGAAGATTTCTCGGTAAGGATTGAAGTTAGTTTTCCTTGATTTTACATGATTGGTTAGATTGCCAAATTCATCGTATTCCCATTTTTCCGTTTCACTAATGGTTGAGTTTGAAAAAAGCAAATATTCCAACTTCTCCGTCAGTCTGCCTGCTTCGTCGTAGTCAAAAAATCGCTCGTAATGCAGCCGCCATTCATCATTAAAAAAAGCGTATTGGGAATCAATCGTCACGCGACCTTCTGCATCATTGACGTAATGATTTTTTTTGTAAGTGGTATCGCCATTGACCTCTAAAGCCTTGTGCAGTCGAAATGTTCGGTAGCAGTTTTCATCAACCGTATATTCATAATAATGCTGCGGATAAACGCCGTGAATGCTCACCACTTCATTCCATTCTTCGACCACACAACCATTTTCATCATAATGGTAAGTATTGGTGTACAAATTTTGATAATCATCCGTACCCGTATTGTAATTATTGATGATTTTCTTTTCCAAACGCCCATTTTCATCATAAAAATAATCTGCCCCGTTGGCATTGCCCCAATCGTCGCGAGCGGTAAACCAATTTTGTTCGAGTTCTGAAATCAAGACATCACCGTCGTATTGGTAGGTATGGCGTCCTGAATTTCGCCATTTACTGGAGTCAGCTAACCAAATCTGTTCGATAGATTCGACTAATTTGGGTTGTGCATTGGCATGAAAGTGCAGTAAAAAAAAGAAAATGAATGATAAAATGATGCGTATTTTCATAAAGCTAAATTTTTGTGTAGTGAAACAAGCTATAAACGCCAAAATCTCTAAGCAGCTGTTTTAAAGTGCCAAAACAGGACTAAAAACACCTCTAAATTTCAAATAAGTATGTTCCGCTGTATATAATTTTCCAATGATTTTCATGGCTTCGTCTGTTTGTGATTTCACTTCAATTTGCAAGGTCAAATCACCACAATTTCGCGGGTCAAGCATCGCCAAAAATTTGATATTCGACGCTTCTTTCAACGTCAATTCCTTTCCAATAAAATCACTCGCTACTTCCGTCAAAATCTGCATTTGACACACGCCCGGCATCACAGGCTGTTCTGGAAAATGACCTTTAAAAATGTCGTGGGCAGCATTGACTTGCAGAATAGCTTCGGTCGCCGTTTCTGTCATTTTTTTTGTTGAAATAATAGTGTATAAATCGTTTAATAGCATTGATTTTTGTTTTTCAAATACGGCAGTTTTGAGAATACAAAAGTCTTGGAGACTTTTGTATTTTCACTGAATCTTCCTCATCTCTATTTTCAAAGGAATCCCTCGATGCACAAAGGTAATTTTTTCAGGAAGATCATTTTGGTAATTTTCTAAATCAACGATAACTTTCGGTCGCCGCTTCGTTCCACGTTCTATTTTTTCCCAATAACTGCCCGTTTCATTTTCATAAAAATAGCGATAGCTTTTTGTTGCTTTTAATCGAAAAATTGTCCTCGCTTCCCCTGGTTTTTGCAAGGCAATCGCCTTCCCAGAATGAGTATCACAAATCAAGCGCAAGTCTTTTTCTAATAATTTAAACAGCAGCTTTCTATCCAATTGCGGAATGCTTTTTTTGATAATAAAATTGGTCGGCGTGAGTTCGGTATCCAATAAGGTTTGCCCCATTTTTGCGGTAAAAACAATGCGAAAGTGCTGATTTTCTAAAGGTTTTATGACCATTAATCCGCTGGCAAAATAATCTTTAAATGTGAAAGATGTATTGAAAACGGTGGCTTTTTCTTGGTTTTTAAAAATGGAGGGGAAGGTTTTGACCGCTGTTTTTTCGTTTGAAATGGGATGCAGTTTTTTATACGCATTGGAGCAAGCGCATAAACTGCATAAAAATAAGAGGAAGACAATTTTCACCATAATTTTTTGTTTTTTAAAAATACGTCCCCTCCCCTATCAATTCCTCTAACGAAACAACTTCATATCCTTCTCGTTCCAAATAAGGAATCAGCCCCTCCAACACCTCCAAAATCACCGGCTTCACATCATGCAATAGCACGATACTATCCGATTTCAAGCCCTTTTTTATTCGTTTCAAAATCAACTCCTTATCCTTCGTCACCGCATCATACGGGCGCACATTCCAGCCAATGACTTGATAATTTTCTTCTTGGGCAGCTTGCGCAATGTGTGGGTTGGTCACCCCAAAGGGCGGTCGAAAATAGCGTACTTTTTGACCGATTATTTTAAAAATTAAGTCTTGCGTTTTCACCAATTCCTGCCGCACGGCTTTTGTCCATTTAAAATCAAAACCGATGGAATGCGAGTAAGAATGATTGCCAATTAGATGCCCTTCTGCGGCAATTTGCTGAACAATCGCTTCGTTTTCCTCAATTTTATAACCAATTAAAAAAAAGGTCGCGGACAAATTGTGCTTTTTTAACAGAGCCAAAACTTGTGGCGTAATCTCTGCATCTGGCCCATCATCGAAGGTCAGCGCGATGCGTTTTTTATTGGTTTTTCCTTGGCAGATGGCTTTGGTATAAAAATTAGATTGGATGTTGGCCGCTCCTTTTCCGCAAATAAAAATAAACAAAGCGATGGGTATAAAATAGGCTAAAAATGGAATCGCGAATACTTGGCCAGCAAGGATGATTCCTATTAAATAAACGCCAAAAACCAGCCGAACTTTTTGAAATGAAGCCATTTTATGGAGTAATTTATTCACTCATCCCCAAAATAAGGTGAAGTCTGTATTCAAAAAGATTTACTAAATTTCAAAAATTTAGCAAATCAGACCATTAGGTTTCCGATTTGCTAAATCTCTCAGATTTAGTAAATCTTAGTTCACCCTATTTTGGAGATGAGCGATTTTTTTTATTGGAATTCAGAAATTAATCTATTTCAATCTACAATTACATCCGATTTTTCTGACTTCTGACAACAAAGTGGTCTGACACCTGACTTCTCTAAAAAGCTCTTTTCACCAAAAACATCGAATGATTTGCTTCCGCATATTTATTATAAACCAGCACATGTTTAATCTCCGAAATGTCAAAAGGTCGGTATTTTAAAATAGCTGGAATCTCCTGTTTTTTCAACAATTGCGCGACCGTCCACAGTGCAAATGAGGTCGCCGTTTTGTATTCTCCGCACAGATGTTTGAAATAAGTGAGCTTACTATTTTTAAAAATAGTCTTTTGCAAATCCGTGTAAATCGCGTCCTTTTTTTGATTGCCATTTATGCCTAAACAAACAATATCAATGTCTTCAATCGTCAAATCATTTTCTTTTAACAACAATTGCATTTCACTTTCAACTTCCTGATTATCAGCATTGTACAATATTTTTAAATCAAGCAACTCCGCATACGTTTCCTCGGTTTTCTCCGTTCCCAACATAAAAAAAGCTGCGCCTTCGCCTGGCAAATTAGTCGCCTGCTTCATTTTTACAAAATCCTCATCGACGGTTTTATCTTTCCGCCACATCCCAATTTTTTCTGTCACCTCCAAATACATTTTCGTCAATTCATCAATACCGCCAACCAGTACATTCGCCGTGCCCAATTCCTCTCCCGTCATCAGCGCATCCAAAATTGCCGACTCAAACGAAAATCCTCGATGCACATACGTAAAGTTGTAATGGTAACATTTCAACATCATTGCAATCGCGCTACTCACCGTATTGTGGGTCGATTGAATGAACTGTGTCGGCGCAATCAATCCTTCTTCACTTTCATAAACTTTTCCCAAAAATCCCTCCGTATCTTCCATACATCCCAGCCCCGTGCCGACCAAAATCGCATCAGGCATCTCCACTTTCGCTTCTGCTAAACATACCTTAGCCGCATACATGCCCATCCGAATCGTCCGACTCATGCGTCGTAGTTTTCGAGGATTTATCAACGTTTTATATTCTGGTTCAATACAAAAAAGGCTCGTTCCTTCGTGTGAAACGAGGGCTTCCAAGAACTTTTCATTATCAAAAGTCGCTTGCGGAGAAATAGAACCGATTGCATTAATAAACATATTTTGATTGACTCGATTTTCTTGATTAATTCGATTGACTCGATTAAAAATACAAAAGTTTCCAAAACTTTTGTATTCTCCAATTAACTACACTTTTCCAAAGACTAAACTTGTACAATTACCGCCAAAACCAAAAGAATTTGACAATACATTCCGTACTTCCACATCTCGTTGCAATTGCGTAATCGGCGAAAGATTCAACCCTTTCATCGGTATTTTAAAATTCAAGTTGGGTAATAAAATATCCCGATTCATCGACAACAAACACAACACCGCCTCTATCACACCCGCCGGTGCCAAGGTATGCCCTGTAAAACTCTTAGTCGAACTAAATGCTGGTACCAGACCACCAAATAAGGTCTCCATCGCTCGACCTTCCGATTGGTCATTATTGGGTGTACCTGTGCCGTGAACATTTACATAATCAATCGCTTCTATCGGCAACCTACTCATTGTCAATGCTTTGCGCATTGCCCCCAATGCCCCCAAACCTTCAGGAGAAGAAGCCGTTTGGTGAAATGCGTCATTGGTATTGCCGTATCCTTTGACTTTTCCGAGCGGTTGGTTTTTGGAAATTGCCAGTGATTTTTCTGATTCTAAAACTAAAAAAGCAGCCCCTTCGCCTAAATTCAAGCCCGTCCTTGTATCATCAAATGGGCGACACCATTTTTTATCTAAAATTTTCAAGGACCGAAATCCATTCAAGGTATAAGCCGTCAACGCATCCGTTCCCCCCACCAAAACCCGGTCTAACAACCCCTGTTTTATCATTCTTGCGCCCAGCAAAATCGCATTGGCAGACGACGAACAAGCCGTGCTAATTGTTGTCATATAATCTTTAATTCCGAGGTCGTCCGCAATCCGTTCGGTACTATCGCCACAGTCGTGCGATAGCATAATACGGATGTTTTGCTGCTCATCTTCGTTCTTTTTTTCATTATAAAAAATTTCACTCCTATCAACTCCGCCAACCGTCGTCGATGAAATAAGCCCCGTTTTTAAATGCGTATTTTGTGATAAATTGGCTTGTTGAAACGCTTGTCGAGCTGCCATAATTCCCAACAATGCTGTGCGACTGTACGTCCCATTTGATATTAATTTTAGCCGATTGAGCAAGGTCTCATTTGTCGCCTTTACTTCCCCTGCCAAGAGTTCGCCACGATATCGTGTTTCCAAATATTCCAACGGCGCAATCCCAGACCGACTATTCAGCACGGAATCCAGCGTTTCTGCTACATCAAATCCCAAACTTGACACGATTCCATGGCCGGTAATATAGACTGATTTATTCATTTATGCAGCCTGATTTTCACCGATAAATTGTGCGATTGACCGCACTGATTTAAAGACTTTTTGCCCTTCTTCTTGATTCTCGATTTTTACGCCATAATCCTTTTCCAATAAGACAATAATTTCGAGTGCATCAATAGAGTCTAATCCTAATTCATCACCAAAAAGCATCATATCATCGCCAATATCTGCGACTTCCAAATCTTCCAAATTGAGTTGTTCGATGAGTTGGATTTTCAGTTGTTCGATTAATTCTTTTTCAGTCATTATTACTGGTATATTAGTTTATAAGTGAGTGACCTTATTTATGTGGATAAAATTTTAGTGATAGGTTTTTTCGATAGTTTTCTTTTCAAAATCGTTGCATAGCCTGCGCTACGGAACTATTTTTAAAAGGAAAATATCGGAATAAAGATACGCTAAAATTATCCAGATAAATAGGGTCACTCACTTAGGTATATTGGTTTCAAAACAATATTTTTTTAGTTAAACAAGCAGTTTTTCAAGTTGTTTTTCATCAAATAAAATCTCTCCTTCTCCTTGCTCAATCCACAAAAAATGAGCTTCCTGATTTCCTCCATGACTTTCTACCCAACCAACAGCACAAGCGTCAATTTTTTCTGTATTCAAAAGCTCATTTACATAATCACAAACAAACGCCACATCCAATTTTTCAAATACAAAAAACGCGTGTTCCCCCTTGATTTTATGCCGAATACAGATTTCACCAATTACAATATTTGGCAACGTATAAACGAATAAAGATGGGCTTGGATGCGCCGTTTCGCCTTGCGTCGTTGCCCAATATTGCTCGTCTGTTTCCAAACTTGAATTTAAATTGGCTAAAAACATCCCCGTTTTTTCATGGTCTAAATCAGCGAAATTGTCCACTTTTTTGAGCAAACATTCAAAGGTCAAAAAACCCAGTTTGCTCATGGCATCCATTTTATAAAATTTGGGATATTTCAAATTTAAAAACTGATATAATGATTTTGCAAAAGTAGAAAAATCAGCGGCTTCTTTGTTTTCAAAATAACGTTTTCCATCTAAAAAAACGGTGTTGTTTTTTAGTTGACAATGGTGTGAGATGCTGTTTTGAAAATTAGACATTTGTTGTTTATGTTGCAAGCCCCCACAGCCCCTAAAGGACAAGGTTGATTGGTTCTATTTTGAACTAAAAATTTCCGAGCATTTTATTTCTTTCAGGCCGTCCGCACCACGAAAATTATTCTATAGATGGAGCAAAAACTGGATTTTTTAAGAAAAATCCAGTTTTTGCTCCATCTGAAAAAGAAATTTCCATGGTGCGGACGGCCAGTAATAACGTGCTTTTTAGAACCAATCAACCCTGTCTAAAGGGGGAGCGATTGGTTCTTTAATTTATGATTTTGTAAATTGAAAAACGTTTATTCTTCAATTGAGCTGTCATTTTAAGTCGGAGTCTCACGTCAAATCCCGAAAAATCACCGCCGCATTACATCCTCCAAACCCCGACGACGTTTTCAAAATCGTCCGCAAATCAGCCTTCCGCGTTTTCTTTATTACCGTCAACGGCATTGTCCCCCCCATTTCTGCAAAGCCCGCAGACTGCAACAACTGATTCTTTTTCAATGATTCACAAGCCATAATCGCCTCCAAAATTCCCGCGGCCCCTAACGTATGTCCCCAATAGCCTTTAAAACTATTCATCGGTGCATTCTGTAAATTCAGCGCGTGAAATGCCTTTGCTTCCATCTCATCATTGTACAAAGTCGCCGTGCCGTGCGCTGAAATGTAGTCAATTTCAGAAGGCAAAACCTGCTGATTCAATGCTCCTTTTATCGCCAATTGCAAGCCTTCTCCCGTCCGCGACGGTCCTGAAATATGATTGGCATCATTGCTAATTCCACCTCCCAAAACAGCAATACTTTTACTATTTTTTGTACGCCTTGACAAAATCATCGTCCCGACTCCTTCGCCCAAGTTAATGCCTTTTCGATGTGCATCAAACGGTCGGCAGGATTCAAAACTCAAGGCCCGCAAGGCATTGAAGCCCGATAACGTAAAATTTGTCACCAAATCGCCACCCGTCACGACCACATTTTCATACTGCCCCGCGCGCAACATTCGACTCGCCATGATTATCGCCACTACGCCAGAAATGCACGCATTGGAAATTACAATTGGGCGATTTGGATTGTCAAAACAAGTGGTCACTGCTTCTGCCATTTTCCCCAATCGCAAACGGTCTTTGGAGAAACCTTGCGCCTCTTGCAACAAGTCAATATTTCCCTTCGTCGTCGAAAAAATAAACAGCGTTTTTTCACTTTTCAAATCAATATCAACTTCGGTCGCCGCCGCATTGATTGATACGGCAAACATTTTTTCCAAACGAGTCATCGGCGGCTTTACTTGCAATTTTTCAAAGGCTATTGCTAACCGTTTTTCATCCACCAATGCTGCACAAAAAGGCTCATTTAAAAATGCAGCATCTTCGTGTATTTTCAAACCAGATTGACCAGCTTTTAGCTTTTCCCAGTGTTCTTTTGTGGAGAATCCGAGGGCGGTTATCATGTTGTTGCCTGATATGTGGATGTTTTGCTGTTTGATGATGATTTAATTTTGACGCTGATTGAGCTGATTTTTATGATTATCGCTGATTTCATGTAGGTCTAAAAACGCACCTGACCTAATTGAATCAGTCTCATCAGTTCAATCAGCGTTTAAATCTCCTTTTTGATTTATCAAAGAACCTCCCACCTCTTCTTCCATTCTTTAAAAAACGCAGGCATCGTCAATTCCAATTCGCCGTCTTTATTGGTGAAAATTTGCACCGTCTTCCCTTCTGCCACCAATTCCATCGTTGATTTTCTAAAAATTTTAAATTGAAAAATGATTTTCGCGGCGGCTGAATCTACGTATTGCGTCTCTACAATTGCTTCGTCGCCGTAAAAAAGTGGTTGTTTATAATCTACTTCTACGCGAATCAGCGGCGTCGCAAATCCGTGTTCATACATCTGCATGTAGCCGAGGTCAAATTGTCGTCCAAATGCCTCGCGACCATCTTCAAAATATTGCACATAATGCCCGTGCCACACGTAGCGCAACGAATCAACTTCATTGAATCGTACGCGCAATTCCGTTCGGTTGATTAGGTGCGGAATTGGATTGCCTTTTGTTAATTGCCGTCGTCGTTTCACCGATTATTGTTGTATAAAAATTTTCAATTCACATTCCGCCACTAATTCATTTTCGCATCGAATTTCCGTTTTGACCGATAATATATTCATCACTTGCGCCAGCTCTCGAATTTCCGTTTTTAAAATACTATCGACCGCAGGTTCTTGATATATTTTCAAATTTTTAATCGCTCCGATGAAGCCTAATTTCACCTCCTCCCCATTTTCTAAAAAAGTAAACCCTGCTCGGGCGGCGGCGGTTTGCGCCATATTTTCGGTCAATCCAGGTGCGGTCAATACGCCGTTTTTTACAAAAATATTAGTTGCTCGAACGGTTAACTCTGTCTCTGATTTCACCTCATTTGATGACAATAATTTATCAATCATCACCATCGGTGGGCGTTGCGGTATGTATTTTAAAATATCATTCATAAGTAATTCGGATTTCTAACCCGACAAGTCTCGTTTTATTGATTGTCTAATTCGCTATACTAAAGGTGTCGGGTTAGCAACCCGAGTTACCTTTTTCCCAAAAATCATAAAAATTAAACCACTGCGTGGGATATTTCCGAACCATTTTTTCCAGCGTCTTTTTATAGGCTTGTAAAATAGTACTTGCATTTTCCGCATTTTCTGGCCCCTCAAACGCATAAAACTGGTAGTGCGCCGACGTTTTTTTAAATCCATAAACGAACAAACACGGTATTTTAAATCGACTCACCAATTCAAAAGGTCCCAGCGGAAACCGTGCTTTTTTGCCCATAAAATCTACCAACGTCGTCTTTTTCCGATTTCGTTCTACAAATCTATCGCCATGAATACATATTACTTCTTTCCGTTTAATTGCCTGATGAATTTGAATCAGATGCGAAAAATCATCTTTTATCAAAATCACATTAAAATGCCTATCCCCTATCGTTTCCTCCATCAACTGTTTGATGTTTTGATACTCATTGTCGTACATTACAATGTGAATAGGTACGCCAATTCGCTTCAATAACTGTCCTGCAATTTCCCAGTTTCCAACGTGTGCGCTCAATAAAATTGCCCCTTTATCCATCCTTGCCAACCTCCAAATTTTCTCTTCTCCATCAAACGCGAAAGTAAACTTTTTAGAAAACCCTGCCAAAATCGCCACTTTATCCAACAGAGTTTGACCTAATTTATAAAATTGCAAATACACGTTGTGCTGCGTTTTCCAAAAGCCTAATTTTAGAATTTCACTATTGTAAAAACGACTCGCCTGCACTTCTTTTCGAGCAAATAAAAAATAATAAAATGCCACAAAAATCAAGACAAAATACCCTGCGCCCATACCTAAATACCGCATCACCCAAATGAAAATTTGGTAGCCTAAAGGTGTGCCTTTGGATTGACCTTGCCAAGCGGTGGATTCGTTTTGAGCCATTTTGATGCTGAGACTTGCTAAGTTTCAAAAACTTAGTAAGTCTATTTACAAAAGAAGGAGAAATACAAAATCACCTGACTTTATATTTCTCCTTCTCCCTATGTTATTTCTTTATAAATTAAGCAGTTTGCTGAACACGCGCCGCCACATAATCGTAAAAATCCTTAAATGTGGTAATCGTCTTAAAATCCTCTGCTGCCACTTTGAATCCAAAAATTGACTCAATAATCACGACCATATCCACATAGTCCAAGCTATCCAAATCCAGCGTTTCGACCATATTTGCTTCCATTTCAATATCGTCTGGCTCGACTTCAAATTCGTCAATCAAAAATTCGTTGACTTTCTCTACTATTTCGTTGTATTCCATATTTTTTTACTGGTTGATTTTCAGCGAGACTAAAGATTTTTACAAATAAGATGCAAATTTTGAGGTTTTACCCTTAAAAAAGGACAAAATTAATATTTTATTCTACAAAAGTTTACTCTTTGAATTTCTTAATGACCAACGAAGAGTTTGTCCCGCCAAATCCAAAGGAATTACTCAAAAACGTGTCGATGCCTTGATGCAAGGTTTTATCGGCAATATTTAGTTTGGCAGAAGCCTCATCAGGATTTTCAAAATTGATATTGGGCGCAATAAAATCATGGTGCATCATCAACAAACTATACACCATTTCACTTGCCCCTGCCATCCAACATTCGTGCCCTGTCATGGATTTGGTGCTACTCACTGGAGGGCGGCTGTCGCCAAAAACGGTGTGCAATGCCTCCGCTTCCGACTTATCGCCAACGGGTGTGGACGTCGCGTGGGCATTAATATAATCAATGTCTTTTGCCAAAATACCCGCATCTTTCAGCGACATTTGCAACGACCGAACTGGTCCTTCGACGCTTGGCGCAGAGATATGCGCACCATTTGAGGAAAAACCGTAGCCAATCACTTCGCCCAATATTGTCGCCCCTCGCCGTTTGGCACTTTCCAAGCTCTCCAAAATCACCGTAGCTGCGCCACCACTCGGCACCAATCCATCACGGTCGCGGTCAAACGGTCGAGATGCTTTTTCCACTTCCGCTCTTATCGAAAATGCCGACAAGCCATCAAAATTCCCCATCGCATATTTGTTCACCTCTTGCGCACCGCCACAAACGACCATCTCCTGCAAGCCCGTCCGAATCAACAAATACGCCATCCCAATGCTGTGCGACCCACTCGCGCAAGCGGCACTGATGGTAAAATTGATGCCCCGCAATTTGAAAATTGTGGAAATATTCATGTTTACCGTCGAGTTCATTGCCTGAAAAATCGAGCCTGAACCAATTAATGTCGTGTCTTTTTTTGCTCGAACAATATCTGTAGCCTCGACTACCGCTTTTGCAGAACTGTCATTTCCATAAATGCAGCCTACCTCGTTTTTTTCAAAATAATCCATGTCCAAGCCCCCCATTTCAAAAGCTTCTTTAGCAGACATATACGCATATTCTGCTTCTTCAGATAATTGAATGCGCTCTCGTCGTTTCAGTATGCCTTTCAAATTTGGGCGTTCAATCATCCCCGTCAAACCTGACCGATAGCCAAAGTCCACCCGTTCTTGGTCGTAACCAATGCCCGATTTTCCCGTAAATAGGGACTCCCGTACTTCGTCTAAGTTTTTGCCGAGACAGGAGTAAATGCCCATTGCTGTGATGACGACTCGTTTCATAATTTGAGTTTTAGCGTTTGGGGGTTCGTGGGTTCGTGGGTTCGTGGGTTCGTGGGTTCGTAAATTTGGTATCTTAGTTACTGGATAAATAAAATTCGTATTCAATTTCATTTTTTTGATTCAAAAACAGAAACTTCTTACCTCGTTTAATCATCTTTTTTGCTTTCAAAAGTGGCTCTTTATTTAAATATTCCACTTTAAAAGTATCTCCATTCATTTTGTATTTCCCCAAATAACATTGCTCGCCTAATAAACTTAAACTACAATATTCCATGTTCCCTTTTTCATAAAAATGAATATCCGCACCATTAATCACGCCTTCTGAATATGCAGATAACTTTATATTTTCAGTTGAAGCTATTTTATCTTGGAAGAATAATCCGATTAACGGAATTACCAAAATTACTGCTGTCAAAATCTGATTTTTCACCTGCTCCTTTTTTATTAAAAGTATGATAAGTTTTATCAAGATTATTATTAAAAAGAGAAGATTGAAAATAGGATTTATGAAAAAATATAAACTAAAAGTAAAGTTAAAACCAATTTTTAAAATTAGACAAAAAAGATAAAAGACCAATAAGTATAGGCTAATTTTAAACATGACAGTTAAATTCTAAATTTCCAAAAAATCAAAATCAAAATATAAATTGAAATCAAAAATAGCCCCGTGTTCCCTTTTTGATTTCAATTTATATTTTGATTTTGATTAATTATGTATAAAGCCCCCCATTCACCGAAATCACCTCCCCCGTCACATAACTCGCTCCTTCCGACGCCAAAAAACCCACGACCTTCGCCACTTCTTCCGCCTTTCCAAATCGCCGCATCGGAATCAACGTTTTGTATTTATCCTCTTCAATATCCTCCGTCATATCCGTAGCGATGAAGCCTGGCGCGACACAATTAACCGTAATTTTTCGCCGTCCCAACTCTTGCGCCAATGCCTTGCTTGCGCCAATTACGCCCGCTTTGGCTGCCGAATAATTGGTTTGTCCCGGCATTCCTTTGATGCCTGACAAGGACACCACATTCACGATGCGCCCATAGCGATGCCGAATCAAATGTTTCATCAAAACGTGGGTCACATTGAAAAAACCGCCGAGATGAATGTCCAGCACTTGCTGCCAATCTTCGCGAGGCATTAACGCCATCAAATTATCCTTCCGAATGCCCGCATTATTGACGATGACTTCGATAACTGCGCCTTTGGGTTCGCGGTCTTTATTCGTTTCTACCCAATTGTCGAGGGCAGCTTTTGTGGCTTCTCCATCGGCTACGTCAAATTGTAAAATTTCACCGCTACCGCCTTCTGCTTCGAGTAGTTCCAAGGTTTCTTTTGCCGCCGCTTCGTTGCGTTGATAATTGATGATAACATGGTAGCCCATGCGACTCAATTCTTGGCAACAAGCTCGTCCGATACCGCGTGAACCGCCGGTGACTAATGCGTATTTCATGACTTTATTATTTCAGGATTATGTGAGGTGTTCAAATTAGACGAAATCTTGACGCTGATAGAACTGATTTTTATGATTTTCGCTGATTTTCCAAGTAGGTCTAATGCCTGCACCTGACCTATTTGAATCAGTCTAATCAGTTTTATTAATGCCAACTAAGAGTTGAAAGTCATTGATTATCAATTACATACGTTTTTTAACAATCAATTTTTAACACTTTGCAAATATGTGTATATAATTGATTATCAATAAGTGTATTATATGCGCGACGTGCGTATATTGTCAAAAATCTTTGCTGCCAAATTTGTAACTAATTGATTATCAGTACTAACGCCTAAAATCCAACTCTTAGTTGGCATTATTAGCGTTAAAGTACTATCCAAAAGGAAATTTAAAATTGCTCAATTACGGTCTTTACTTCATTTTTCATCAAAAATTCCTTCACCCGTTTTATATCTCCATACAAGGTTCCATCTTCCACAAAAACAGGAAAAATTGCCCGCATTTCTTCATAAAATGCCTGTGTTGTCGGCGCGAGTTTATCTTGTATTTTCAAACAATCAATCGCCTGCAAAATCGTCATAAAATGAATGGACAGCACTTCAAAAGTATTGTCAATCACTCGATGCGTCATCATCGCGGCGTTGCTGCCCATGCTTACAATATCTTGGTTGTCGTTGTTGTTGGGAATGCTGTGGACGTACATTGGATTGGACAGCGTTTGGTTCTCCGCTACGGTCGAGACGGCGGTGAATTGTGCGCCTTGCATCCCGAAATTCAAGCCCAATGTTCCTATATTTACAAACGGTGGTAGAATGCCATTCAATTTGTCATTCAAGAGATAATTCAACTGACGTTCGGCAAGCATGGATAGCTTGGTAACAGCAATTTTCAACTTATCCATTTCCAAAGCAATATAATCGCCATGAAAATTTCCACCATGAAAAACGCTGCCATTTTCGACATCAACGATTGGGTTGTCGTTGGCAGAATTGAGTTCGTCCGTGACTACTTGTTCTGCATTGTTTATGGTGTCCAAAACGGGTCCTAAAATTTGCGACACACATCGCAAAGAATAAAACTCCTGCACCTTATCATCGACCTTTTTGACGCCATTTAATTTGATGGCATGATACTGATTGTACCGCTGCCGAGTGCGTTGACTGCCCTCTAAAATATCGCGCATCATCGCCGCTATTTTCTGCTGCCCGCGATGTCGTTTTGCCTGATTCAGTTCTTTTGAAAAGTGGTCATCATACGCCTCCACAATTTCCGTCACCATCGAAGAAGCCAATACTTGTAAACGCAGTAATTCTTTGGCTTTCAGTAAATTAACTACACCGATGCCCGTCATAGTCGAAGTGCCATTTATCAAGGCCAAACCTTCGCGTAGGTACATTTTTAAAGGAGCAATATTGAGTTTTTCAAAGACCGTTTTCGTTGGCTGAATTTCATTTTCATACACGACTTCTCCCTCGCCAATCATCGTCAACGCCAGGTGCGCCAACTGCACCAAATCGCCACTTGCCCCTACACCGCCATGTTCGTAAATCACGGGGCGAACATCTTCATTTATCAAGGTTTGCAATAACAAAACCGTCTCTTCGTGCACGCCCGAATGCCCTTGCATCAAGCTACTCAAACGCGCCAATAAAGCCGCTTTCAAGCAATCCGTTGGCAACACATTTCCCGTGCCTGCCGAGTGACTGCGAATTAAATTGTATTGTAATGCTTTGGATTGGTCTGCTTTGATAATGTACGGTGCCATCGGGCCAAAACCCGTGTTGACACCATAAATAACCTTGTCTTTGGAGAAATCTTTTAAGAAAGAAAAGCTGCGATTCACTCGTTTTATTGCCTCATCCGTCAGCGATATTTTGGCAGAGTGATACAACACTTGTCGAAAGTTTTCCAGCGTAATGTCTTGATTGCCTATTTTTATTCCTTGTCTCAAATTCCTTGTTTTCGATTATATTGTAGTGGCTTAGAAACGCGAAATAAATAACTTCACACTCTTGACAGGATATTTTGTCCATATTTTTCACTTTAAAACCCTGAAAATATCGCTGCGCTAACATTTATGCGGGTTTCAAAGCCAAAACTATGAACAAGCTCTCTCTGTCAAGAATGTAAATTTATTTAATTCGCGTTCCTTACATATTTGGATAGAGGGCAAAATTAAGGTAAATAGTTGTAATAATTTAAACGTCCGTTGATTTAACTTTTCTTTTACCTCGCTGCTGTCGAATCGCTCGTTTTTGTTTCAGCCAATCGGGCCAATCCGTGTCGTTTTCCGCCAAATAAGTTCGTAAATGTTGCCCTTCGTTATTTTTTAACAAATCCTCCTGTGAACAATCCAACACTTTTGCAGCAGCAATTACGCCAGAATTTGCCGCACCAAGGATGCCATGCGAAAGCGTTGCCGCGCCGCAAAGATACAGGTTCTCAATCTCCGTTTTTGGCGAAAAACGCAGCGGTCCCAATTGCGACAAAATCATGGATGGCCCGTAACTATTGCCTTCCGTTGAGTTGACGTAGTGATTGGCGGTGGTTGGTGTGCCCAATTCTGCCATCACGATATGTTTTGAAATATTAGGAACGCTTTTTTCCAAAGTTCGCAACATTTTGGCAATGATTTTCTTTTTAAAAATCTCGTATGCTTCGCTTCTTTCTCCAAATTTCAGCTGTTCAAATTTTTCAAAAGCAGCATAATTGACAAAAGCAATCGCCTCGACGGTATGGTGTTTTCCATCAAAACTAACGGGGTCTTTCAGCGTCGGTGAAGTGATGAATATGGCAGGAAATTCCTCTTTTTTCAAAATATCAATTTCCATAAATTCTGAAAAAACAGCGTCCAAATCAGGTTTTTCGGCATACCAAATATTGCCAGAGTCCATGCCTGCTTTTCGCAAATCCATATCAACTATCAAAAATAAATTCAAGNCTCAAGGCTATTCGATTGGCTATTCGACTTTGCGGACGCAAAATGCGACTTTTGACGATTACAATCCTGGCCCGCAGTTGGTGCATGTGGCGTTGTTGGGCGACCCGACTTTGCGCTTGTTTCCTGTGAAACCGCCGTTGAATTTAGTGGCAGATTCTGTGGGGCAAACGATGGAATTGACTTGGGATGCGCCTGATGAAACGGAGATTGTTGGCTATCATATTTATCGGCAGAATCTGAATTTTCGACCTTAGAAAAACTGAATGATGTGCCTGTTGTGGCAACGAATTTTACCGATATTGAGCCGATTATTGGCAATAGTGTTTATGTGGTGAAAACGGTGAAATTGGAGACTTCGGCGAGCGGTAGTTATTATAATTTGAGCTTGGGGGCAATGGATGATGCGTTTTTTGATGTTGTGGATAATGTGGGGGAAGTTTCGCGGTTTGGATTGGAGATTTCGCCGAATCCTGGGGGGATTGGTTGGAGGTTTCTTTTGATGGGAATGATTATAATGGGTTGATTGTTAGTGTTTTGGATGGGAGTGGGCGAGTTGTTTTAGCTAAAGGAATTATGGGGAATGAACGCATAGATATGTCAGCATTTTCAAATGGGGTTTATATTGTGAAGGTGGGAAATGGGGGGGGGGCGAGGTTTGGAAGTGGGTGAAGATGTAGAAATATTTGACATCAGGGTTACTATCATCTTCCTAAAAGTTCCCAGCTGCCTTCAATATCACCTAATTGACCATCAGTAGCATCAATAAATGCCTGTCTATTGGAATAACTATTTGGGTAATTTTGATTTTCAAAACTTTCCGATTTTTTTTCAGAAAAGTAACTGAACGAACCATATCCAAAAAACAGCCTTTTAGAAAATTCTCTTTGAAGGGGGTATTCTTTTTTTAGCTTTAATTTTGAATTGTAGACAGGTATTGAATTGAGAATAATTTCTGATTTATTCTCTGGATGACGCACTATGACTTGTTTTACTTTCTCGTTTTTCTTGTTTATCTTTATTATTTCAAATCCCTGTAATGAATCTTTTTTTCCTTTAATCCACTTTCCAAATATTACATTGTAATAGCTATTGAAGTATTTAGAATTTCCCATATTACCAGCTAATAACCCATTTAATGGTGGAAGTTTTTCTTTTAATTGCGATTGCCTTATTATTTGCTTTGAATTAATATCATATAATAATTCAAGAGTTTTGTTATTTTGAATTTTAAAAGAAAAACCTGTATGTATAACGAAATTTTCTTCATTTATTTTGAAATCAGTAACGTAAATTGATTCATCTATTATGGATAGAATCTTGTCATTATTTTTTCCATACAGTTGTTTTAATAATATATGGTATTTCATAGCTATTTTTATTTAGGTCAATTTTTGAATAATTTAAAATTTGCTATGTTTTCTCATTTTCACAAAAATAAAATTTATTTTATAAATATATGAATATATGTGTTATTTTATTTGCATTTTGTAGTATGTATTAAAGATTTGTGAACTCAATATTTTTTCGTAATTTTGAAAAAAATTAAACAAAAATGATTACATCTCTTAATCAATTAGACCCCAACAATCACTACACTTACGGAGATTATATGCTATGGAAATTCCAAGAACGCGTGGAATTGCTAAAGGGACGATTATTTCCTATGGCTGCGCCAAATGTTCAACATCAAAGAATTTCTGGGTTTCTGCATTTCAAATTAGCGTCTTTTTTATTAGGTCAAAAATGTGATTTATTTGCAGCCCCTTTCGATGTTCGCCTGCCTTTACCTGTTCAGCATCAAAAAAATAACAAAATTGATACGGTTATTCAACCCGATTTGTGTGTAATATGTGATAGTGATAAATTAGACAAACAAGGCTGCATCGGCGCACCAGATTTAATTGTAGAAATCCTCTCGCCAGGCAATTCTAAGAAGGAAATGAAGTTCAAATATGAGTTGTACGAAGAAGCAGGCGTTTTAGAGTATTGGATTGTTGACCCAACGCACAACGCAGTATTGTTTTTTTATTTAGATGAAAAAACGGGAGAGTTTGTTGCCAATCGACCTTTAGCGGGTGATGATGTTTTGAAAAGTCGGGTTTTGGAGGGATTTGAGGTAAATTTGGTAGATATTTTTCCTAATGAAGACAACTAATCAACAACAATACCCACTAAAATAAACCGCTACTGGCGCAACCAATTCCCCTTCCTTCGCCGCCGTCGATAAGAACAAAACAGTCTGAGAACTTTTTTCACCAAATATGAGAATGTAATCATCAATTCCGTCGTTGTCAATATCGCCTTTCCAACTGATATTATTAAAGTTATTTTCATTAACCTTGTTAGGGTTCAGTCGAGATGTGCCCATCGGATACATTTTTCCATTCGGAGATTTAGCAAATAGTTCTCCCTCAGGGCATTTTTTCGTATTATGGTAAACCATACCTGCATTTGCCATTAATAGGTTCAAAATTTTAGGGGCGTAAGGAGATTTGTAATTGTCAAATCGATTAAATGATTTCTTTGAAATATTTGCTCTTTCTCTTAACTTTTTTTTACTACCAATAATGAAAATAGGGTAAGCTGCTTCGTTTGAAAATACATAAAAAGAAGTTGGGTCAACAATACTAGAGTTATCTTCCGAAACATAAAAACTTGGATTTATCCTTTTTAAATCACCACTTTTATCTTCATTTATAAAAAAGCCATACCAGTGATAATCATTATTTTTTGGAAAATTATACCAGCAATTGCCCAATTCAAAAAGTAGAAAATAGTCTTTATTGAAATCATAATATTTACTTTGGGGTTGCCAAGAGATACTTTCCGTCGAAGCCAAATATCCACTAAACAAATATCCAGTTTTCCCTTGATAACTCGCCTTCACCCAATAGCCTTGAATTGGAATTTCATAGCTTTTTCCCTCATAATATCGACCATTATTTTGAACTTAAAGTATAAACGGTTTCCTTCAATTTTTCAATAACAATCACCTCCTTTCCGTACCCAATTTTACCAATAATCTCCGCAGTCGTATAAGGTTCAGCCCGAAAATTCAGTCCCGTAGTCGAAATGACCATCATTTTTTCTTGCTTGTCTTGCGCATTGGCAAAAAGTGAAAATGGAATAGAAGGAATAGAACGATCGACTTTTTCATAAGGACTTATTTTTGATTTTGATAGGTCAAAGTTATTGCGGCTTTTAATAAGAATAGCCATTCAATGAGTATGCGTTGAGAATGAATGACTATCTGTTAGTCGGCGAAAGGAAATTGTATTTGAAAATAGGGGAAGCGCATTTTTAGCTTTTTTTCAAAACACATCCTCCATCTGTCCGTTTCCGAACACTCCCTGTACATTTCTGAACAAATCCCCACATTCATTTTATTTAAAGAATAGCCATAATCAATTGATTATCAACATTTTAAATTTATTGGCACACCCCTTGGCTTTATTCTAAAAAGTCAAGCATTGTCTAATTTTTGTAAAAAACTAAAAACAAAGAATATGTTCTCCAATAATTTTAAAATCGCCTTGCGGACACTACAAAAAAACAAAATCTACACCGGCATCAATCTTTTTGGGTTGACGGTGGGTATTGCGGCTGCTTTGTTGATATTCAGAATGGTGACGTATGAGTTGAGTTTCAATAAAGATTTTGACAATTACGACCATATTGTGCGAGTTATTTCCGAGACGACAATGCGGGACGGCGAAAAGAATCTTTCTACCTGTCTGCCTATTCCTGCGATGGATGAAATGGAGGCTAAAGTTCCACAATTTGCCGCTTTTTCGAGAGTGACGGAATTGAGTTCGAATTTGATGATTCGAGGAGAGGGGAGTGATGCCGCTTTACAAAAATTTGCGTTGGGCGATTCTGAGGGAGCGTTTTTTGCCGAACAGGATTTTACCAATGTCTTTGCTTTCGATTGGTTGGCGGGTAATCAGCAAACGGCGTTGACCGAACCAAGCACCATTATTTTAACTAAAAAATGGGCGGAAAAATGCTTCGATAATTGGGAATTAGCGATGGGCAAAACCATTTATTTGGAAAATATCATTCCCGTGGTGGTCACGGGCGTGATAGATAATTTACCCGTTAATTCTGATTTTAATTTCCCTTATTTGGTCTCTTACGAAACCTTGAAAAACAATGCTGAACTCTTTGGTTATGACTCCCAATGGGGCAGTTGTAGTTCCAGCAATCAAGCGTATGCAAGACTGGATGGGCAGGCAGACCGCGCGACAGCGGCTACGCTGTTGGCAACCGTTGGCAAAGAGCAATATACCGACAGCAGCAATAAACGGCGAAGAGTACACATCATGCAACCACTTTCCGACCTTCATTACAACGAAGATTTGTACAACTCCGGCACGCACCGCACCAGCAAATCTCGCCTGAAATTGTTCTCCTTTATCGGGTTTTTGATTTTGGTGATGGCGTGTTTTAACTTCATCAATTTGGCGACGGCGCAATCGACGTTGCGCGCCAAAGAAGTCGGTGTTCGCAAAACATTGGGCAGTAGCCGCAAGGAATTGATGGGACAATTTATGAGCGAAACGGGCATTTTAGTCGGCATTTCGGTGGTTTTGGGCGCGAATTTAGCAGTGCTTTGTTTGCCATTATTAAAATATGTCTCGGACGTGCCTGACCACATTCCGTTTTTGTCGCAACCTGAATTGTGGGTGTTTTTGGGCATTATCGCCTTAGTTGTCACGTTGTTGGCGGGCTTGTATCCAGCCATGAAACTATCTGGTTATCAGCCCGTTAAAGCCTTGAACAACAACGTCAGCCGCGAGGCATCGGGTGGGGCAGCGGTGCGCAAATCGTTGGTGGTTTTACAATTTGCGGTCGCGCAAGCCTTGATTATTGGGACGATGATTACGATTTTGCAGATGGATTATATTCAATCGCGCGACCTGGGTTTTTCTAAAGATTTGATTTATACTTTTGACTACAATACCGATAGTTTGACCATTGCGCGGCAGGCGATTTTGAAACAGACCTTGTCGCAAATTCCGACGGTCGAAGCGATTTCCTTGAATGCCGACCAGCCACTTTCTGGCAATACTTGGATGACCAATTGGCGATTTGGCGAACGCCCTGAAGACGAACCTTATGCATTGAGTATTAAAATGGCGGATAGCGATTATGCCAAGACCTTTGGTTTAAACATCATCGAAGGTCGCTATTTGATGCCTTCTGATACCATGCGCGAAGGTGTTTTAAATGAAACGGCGATTAAAAAATTGGGCTTTCAAAATCCGTCAGAAGCCATTGGTCAAACCTTTACTATCGGTGGTGCGCCCGTCAAATTAGTGGGCATCGTCAAAGATTTTCACACCCATTCGTTGCGTGACGAACACGAACCGACGGTGTTGACAACCGAAAAAAGTGAATACTCGGAAGCGGCGTTGAAGATTAGAAATATCGATATTCCGAAGACCATCGCAGCTATCCAAGCGAGTTTTGATAAGGTATTGCCCGAGCAAATTTTTGGCGGTACATTTTTAAATGAAAACATCAATCAATTTTACGAAAATGAGCAACGTTTGTCTGCCACTTGTCGCGGTTTGGGGTTGTTGGCTATTCTGATTTCCTGCCTCGGTTTGTTTGGTTTGGCGACTCATGCGGCGACGCAGCGGGTGAAGGAAATTGGTATTCGCAAAGTTCTTGGCGCAAGCGTGGGCGGCATTATTGGCTTATTGTCCAAAGACTTTTTGAAATTGGTGGTCGTCGCGATGGTCATTGCTGCACCCGTCGCCTGGTGGCTGATGAATAGCTGGCTGGAAGATTTTGCTTACCGCGTCAATATCGAATGGTGGGTGTTTGCGGTCGCAGCTTTTGTGGCGGTGGCGATTGCGTTTTTGAGTGTGAGTTATCAGTCGGTGCGGGCGGCGTTGATGAATCCGGTGAAGGCGTTGCGGAGTGAGTGATTATATAAGGGATTTTGAGGAATAGAAATGGTTTGCAAGACTATTTCTATTCCTCAAAATTGCTATCTGTGTTACCGCAGGCAACGCGGATAGTTCTTAATCAGAGGGAGGAAATTTTCAATTTATAAGGGCAATATGGTTAATTGCCGATTTTACTTTTTTCGTGAATAGAACTTTTATAATTTTCATTTTCTGTTTAAAATATTACGCTGATACCTTTCTCACCTCCCGATGTACCAAATCCATATAAAGTTTGCTCAACTTTCGACTCATCGTCCCAAAATCGCCATTTCCAATGGTTCGTCCATCAATCTTCGTCACTGGCGTTACTCCACCAAAAGTCCCCGTCACGAAGGCTTCATCTGCGCCATAGACATCAAACAGCGAAAAATTTCGTTCAAAAACAGGGATTCCATGTTCTTTACAGACGCGAATAATCGCGCCGCGCGTAATGCCATTCATGCAATATTGCCCCGTAGAAGTCCAGACTTCGCCATTTTTTATCATGAAAAAATTGGTCGCATTGCAGGTCGAAACCAAACCGTGAATGTCCAACATCAAGGCTTCATCTGCGCCCGCTTCGATGGCTTGTACGAGTGCCATCACTTCATGGAGTTTGCTGTGGCAATTCAATCGAGGGTCTAAATAATCTGGTGAACCGCGTCGAATAGTACTGGTAAATAAGGTAATTCCACGCTCCTGACTTTCCTTGGAAGCCGCTTTGTGTTCAGCAATCACAACTAAATTTGGCCCAGAGATGGTCAATCTGGGGTCTTGCGAAGGTGTCTTTTTAATACCGCGTGTCATCATAAAGCGAAGGTGGACATTGTCGTGCATTTCATTTTTATGAACGACTTTCCAGAGTTCGGCGGTGAGTTCAGATTTGGTCATGCCAACATCCATGCCGACGGTTGCGGCAGCAGTATAAAAACGGTCGAGGTGTTCATCAAGAAAAACCAACACGCCATCGTGTAAGCGCAGGGCTTCCCAGATGCCATCACCGACCAAATAGCCGCTGTCGAATACAGAGATTTTAGCGTCTTCACGTTTAAAAAATTCGCCGTTGATATAGATTTGAACGTCCTTGTTGCGGTCGTCTGGGATTGCGTTGTGAGTTCCGTGTACCATGATTTTTTTTCGCGAAGGTATATTTTTAGTGGGAAAAGTGTGGGGAACTTGATGTTTAAAATTTGACTATTTTATTATATCTAAAATGGGCGAGACCTAGGCGGTTGGAGAAACGATGGGGTTAGGGCGAAAAAGAACCGTGTTAGAAATAACTTATAGCAGGGTTTAAGATGAATGTTTGCTGTTATAAAAACTTAGGAACGCGAACAAAATAAATTCAGGTTTTGAGAGGCTATCAAATTGTCGGTGGACATTCTAAAAAAAGGGCTACCCAAAAATGGATAGCCCTTACAATTACAAGTATTTAATTAAAAACACTTTAAAATCTTCCAATCACCAATGCTTTGGCAACTGGTCGCTTATTTGGAGATTGAATCCAAACATTGTAATGACCGTTTTGCAAATCATTGATATCAATTTGATAAAACTTATTATAAACTTCATCCAAACGAACCGCTTTCACACGCTGACCTAAGCTGTTGTAGAAGTGAATATCTACTTCGCTACCAATCAACGCTTCTAAATCAACTTTAACGTAATCGTTTGCTGGATTCGGAAACAAAGTGAAATCAATCAAATCTTCAGATTGTGTTTTTTCAATTTCCGTATGTCCTTCCCATTGATTAGCTTGAGTGTTTGTTGAATTATTCGTAGCAACTAATGGTTGATAATCATCAGAACAACAGCCAAATATTCTGATGTCTTCCAATTCCCATGCAGATATATTAGAACCATTATCAAATGTACAATATGGCAATAACTGAAACTTGAAAGTAGTAGTAGTGCTTACTGTAAAATCAGGATCATTGGAGAAGTCAAATGATTCTAAACTATAAATTCCAGTTGTATTAATATTACTTTGTTTGAAAACTTGTTGACCATTTACAGTCACTCGAATACCGTATTTTTCTGCATAATTATTTAATCCAGTAAGACCACTTGTGAACTCATAATAAAGTGGTGCATTTTCATAAAACTCTAATTTCCCTAAGCTAGCAACTTGACCATTGCCTGGTGATAAAGTTACTTCAAAATAAACAGATTTATCGGCATTATTTTGAAAGCTACAATCGTCTCGGCTACTAACACACATGGCTGAAGTTCCATTCAAACCAGGCGCACATGAGTGACCAGAATACCCTGTAATACTGCGATAAACATTAGTTGCTGTAACATTTGCACAACTGCCTGAATTGGTAGACGGTGTAAATTCGCTATAAGGATCGGGGTCACTAAATGATATCACGCAAGCATTTAAATCCCAATGTACTAATTCTGTATTACTACAATTTTGTGAAATTAATGTACCTTCACAAGAACAACCGTCTCCCTGAATAACATCATTTATTGTATTCGGGTTGCCGTCATTACAAGAGGTGCCAGGTGTAGCAGGCAAGTTTGGATTGTTGTCATCACAATCTTGATTTGCACAAACTCCATCATTATCGTTATCGCCACCTGCTGTTGCACAAGCGTCAAATATACCGTTGCACGAACAACCGTCTCCCTGAATAACATCATTTATTGTATTCGGGTTGCCGTCATTACAAGAAGTGCCAGGTGTAGCAGGCAAGTTTGGATTGTTGTCATCACAATCTTGATTTGCACAAACTCCATCATTATCGTTATCGCCACCTGCTGTTGCACAAGCGTCAAATATACCGTTGCACGAACAACCGTCTCCCTGAATAACATCATTTATTGTATTCGGGTTGCCGTCATTACAAGAGGTGCCAGGTGTAGCAGGCAAGTTTGGATTGTTGTCATCACAATCTTGATTTGCACAAACTCCATCATTATCGTTATCGCCACCTGCTGTTGCACAAGCGTCAAATATACCGTTGCACGAACAACCGTCTCCCTGAATAACATCATTTATTGTATTCGGGTTGCCGTCATTACAAGAAGTGCCAGGTGTAGCAGGCAAGTTTGGATTGTTGTCATCACAATCTTGATTTGCACAAACTCCATCATTATCGTTATCCGTACAACCACCGCCTTCTACAGTAATCGTTGGATTTGCTTGACAAATCAAGGTGTAGCTTGCTGTATAATATTTAGCGTACACGTAGTAAGTACCTGCTGGCAAATCTACCATTTCCATTGCGTTACAATCTGCAAAGCAAGAGAATTCTTGTTGCCAAGAGCTATTGAAAATTTGCAAAGAACTCACTGGCGCACCATCCAAGCCTGAAACAATGATTTTGCCTGGCTCTGTCGTAATTGAAATATCAGCACAGTCTGGCTCTCCGCCGCCGCCGCCGCAGTTAGAGGAGTTGTCCACAGTAACAGTTACGCAGTTACTTTCACCAACATTCCAATCGCTACATCCTGCTCGACGCGAGCATCGAACGAAGTAGGTTGTTTGCGATAAAGTACCTGGATTGTAAGTAGCTGCTGTTGCTCCAGCAATCGTTTGATTCAAACTGGTTGGACATCCTGATGTACTTGACAACCAGATGTATTCAATAGCTCCAGCACCACCTGTTGGTGCAGAAACAGTTGTTAAAGTTGCCGCTGCATCACCTGCACAAACGGTTTGGTCGCCACCGATTTGACCTCCATTGTTGACATTATCACAACCAGAAACTGGCGTACCTTCACATCCACAACCATCTGCGGTTACAACATCATTTGTTGTGTTTGGATTACCATCATTACAAGAAGAGCCTGGTGTTGCTGGGAAAGCAGGGTTGTTTGGTTGACAATCATCTGTGTCGCAAGTGCCATCATTATCCGCATCTGAGCAGCCACCACCACTAACAGTAACGGTTTGTGCCTCTTGACAAACCAAAGTGTAAGCTGCGGTATAATATTTAGCATAAACGTGGTAATCACCTGATGGTAAATTTACTGTTTCTGTCGCTGAACAATTGGCAAAGCAAGAGAATTCTTGTTGCCAAGAGCTATTGAAAATTTGCAAAGAACTCACTGGCGCACCGTCCAAACCTGAAACAATAATTGAACCTGTTCCCGTTGTAATTGAAATATCAGCACAGTCTGGCTCTCCGCCGCCGCCGCCGCCGCCGCAGTTAGACGAGTGGTCCACAGTAACAGTTACGCAGTTACTTTCACCAACATTCCAATCGCTACATCCTGCTCGACGCGAGCATCGAACGAAGTAGGTTGTTTGCGATAAAGTACCTGGATTGTAAGTAGCTGCTGTTGCTCCAGCAATCGTTTGATTCAAACTGGTTGGACATTCTGATGTACTTGACAACCAGATGTATTCAATAGCTCCAGCACCACCTGTTGGTGCAGAAACAGTTGTTAAAGTTGCCGCTGCATCACCTGCACAAACGGTTTGGTCGCCACCGATTTGACCTCCATTGTTGACATTATCACAACCAGAAACTGGCGTACCTTCACATCCACAACCATCTGCGGTTACAACATCATTTGTTGTGTTTGGATTACCATCATTACAAGAAGAGCCTGGTGTTGCTGGGAAAGCAGGGTTGTTTGGTTGACAATCATCTGTGTCGCAAGTGCCATCATTATCCGCATCTGAGCAGCCACCACCACTAACAGTAACGGTTTGTGCCTCTTGACAAACCAAAGTGTAAGCTGCGGTATAATATTTAGCATAAACGTGGTAATCACCTGATGGTAAATTTACTGTTTCTGTCGCTGAACAATTGGCAAAGCAAGAGAATTCTTGTTGCCAAGAGCTATTGAAAATTTGCAAAGAACTCACTGGCGCACCGTCCAAACCTGAAACAATAATTGAACCTGTTCCCGTTGTAATTGAAATATCAGCACAGTCTGGCTCTCCGCCGCCGCCGCCGCCGCAGTTAGACGAGTGGTCCACAGTAACAGTTACGCAGTTACTTTCACCAACATTCCAATCGCTACATCCTGCTCGACGCGAGCATCGAACGAAGTAGGTTGTTTGCGATAAAGTACCTGGATTGTAAGTAGCTGCTGTTGCTCCAGCAATCGTTTGATTCAAACTGGTTGGACATTCTGATGTACTTGACAACCAGATGTATTCAATAGCTCCAGCACCACCTGTTGGTGCAGAAACAGTTGTTAAAGTTGCCGCTGCATCACCTGCACAAACGGTTTGGTCGCCACCGATTTGACCTCCATTGTTGACATTATCACAACCAGAAACTGGCGTACCTTCACATCCACAACCATCTGCGGTTACAACATCATTTGTTGTGTTTGGATTACCATCATTACAAGAAGAGCCTGGTGTTGCTGGGAAAGCAGGGTTGTTTGGTTGACAATCATCTGTGTCGCAAGTGCCATCATTATCCGCATCTGAGCAGCCACCACCACTAACAGTAACGGTTTGTGCCTCTTGACAAACCAAAGTGTAAGCTGCGGTATAATATTTAGCATAAACGTGGTAATCACCTGATGGTAAATTTACTGTTTCTGTCGCTGAACAATTGGCAAAGCAAGAGAATTCTTGTTGCCAAGAGCTATTGAAAATTTGCAAAGAACTCACTGGCGCACCGTCCAAACCTGAAACAATAATTGAACCTGTTCCCGTTGTAATTGAAATATCAGCACAGTCTGGCTCTCCGCCGCCGCCGCCGCCGCCGCAGTTAGACGAGTGGTCAACAGTAACAGTTACGCAGTTACTTTCACCAACATTCCAATCGCTACATCCTGCTCGACGCGAGCATCGAACGAAGTAGGTTGTTTGCGATAAAGTACCTGGATTGTAAGTAGCTGCTGTTGCTCCAGCAATCGTTTGATTCAAATTGGTTGGACATCCTGATGTACTTGACAACCAGATGTATTCAATAGCTCCAGCACCACCTGTTGGTGCAGAACCAGTTGTTAAAGTTGCCGCTGCATCACCTGCACAAACGGTTTGGTCGCCACCGATTTGACCTCCATTGTTGACATTATCACAACCAGAAACTGGCGTACCTTCACATCCACAACCATCTGCGGTTACAACATCATTTGTTGTGTTTGGATTACCATCATTACAAGAAGAGCCTGGTGTTGCTGGGAAGTCTGGGTTATTGTCATCGCAATCTTCATTAGCACAAACACCGTCGTTGTCATTGTCACCGCCTTGATTAGAACAAGGATTTATTGTTGCTGAACAACCAGAAGGAAAGGAAATATTAATATCTCCTGGGTATCCTATCTGTCCAGAAAAGTAAACACCGTTATAAAAATAAGGATGACTACCAATAGACCAATTGTACCATCCTACTCCCCCATCTGTAGAAGTAGAAGTTGGATTAGCATAATGTCCTGTTGAAAAGTCTGCTCCAGTATCAGAAATATGAAGTACTCCTCCAATCAATCCATTTGTCCCAGTAAGAGTACCAGTAGAGGAAGAATATTTATACAAACTTCCTGATTGATAGCCTCCAGAATAGTTAACGTTTACATTAAAACGATAATTACTATTCCCTTTATTCACTATTTGTCCTGTAAGCGTAGCCGTACCATTATCATTTCGAGTGAATGTTAAACAGCCCCCTGACGTTAACCAATAGTTATTATTTACAGTAGAGTTACCTCCTAAAAGTCCTGGCATTAGAAATACATAATTGCTATAGGAGTCGTTAGAATTACAGGCAGAGCAATTAATAGAATTTTGGGCAGTTGCCATATTGGGAGATAATCCTAACAAGATAATAAGTACCAAGGAGGATTTAAGCCACATTGAAACTGTTAAAGGTATTCTGTAAACCCGACAGGCAGAATCCTTTTCATAAATTGTGTTTAAATTAATCATATTTGTTTTTTTGTTTAAAAATGAATAAAAAGAGTCTTCATCTTAAAAATGGACGAAGTCGAATATTTTCTATTAAAATGAGGAACAGAAAATCATACGTGATGGAATGATTTTGACAATAGTTGACATACCAAATTTAGCTTGATTTTAAAAAAAATGTAATTAAATGAAGTTGACAACAAGAGACTCCTCGATGTATTTCAGCTTGAAAAATCTGATAAAAACTATGTTCTTTTTTAGTAAGTGAGATGAGGAAAAAAATGGCTAAAACAGCTTTTGTAGGTGATATTTTGTAACTATTCAGGTAGCGGATACGTTAATTTCAAAAGAGAGGACGGTTCTAAATTTTCTTGTAATCTACAAAAAAAGTCGTATCTAATAGATAAATTTCGTGATAGGTAGCAGATACCACTTTCCCCCATTTGAGTAGTTAAAGCAAACCCTCGCAAGATATTTTAACTAACGTATTCGCTACCTACTTAAGTTAATTACCCCTATTTATTTGGGTAATTTTAAAACATCTTTATTTCGCTATTTTTGGCTTAAAAATAGTTCCGTAGTACAGACTATGCAACGATTTTTAAAAGAAAACTATCGAAAAAATCTTGTCTTAAAATTTTACCCAAATAAATAACGTCACTTACTTAGGAACGCTCAACTAATAAACTAAGATTCTTGAGAGGATATTTAGTCCATATTTTCCACTTTAAAAATGCTCATTATATCAACATAAATCGCACTTTTAAAGTAAAAACTATGAACAAAACCCCTCTCTCAAGAATCTTAGTTTATTAATTCAGCGTTCCTTAGCTACGATATTTTTTATGATGAATTGCAAATAGTTTTAAATGTTTGACTTTAATAAAAATTAAACCAATCACTTTTTTACAATGATATTGTCACAAAAATAGATTTAAATTCAAGGTAATAAGAGGGACATTTCGTTTTATTAAAAAAAATAGCAAAAACTACGGAAATTAGTCCGTATTTTTAATTAGGCATTTTGATAAGTATATGGTTGGATTTTTCTCAATAAATCTCATCTTTGCAAAAAATAACAAGTATGAATATCCAAAATAGCACCATTGCAGACATAGATGAAGTTTTCCGATTTTATGAAATTGCGACGGCTTTTCAAAAAACAAAAAAGACAGTCGTCGTTTGGCCTCAATTCAAACGGTCAATGGTGGAGCGGGAAATTGCGGAAAATCACCAATGGAAATTGATGATTGACGGTAAAATTGCCTGTGTCTGGGCAACCACTTTCAGCGATAAACAAATCTGGGAGGAACGCAATGTTGACCCTTCAATTTACATTCATCGCATCGCGACCAATCCTGATTTTAGAGGTCAAAACATGGTGAAAAGCATTGTTGATTGGGCAAAAGAATATGCCAAATCACTGGGAAAAGAATACGTTCGATTAGATACTATTGGAGACAATAAAAAACTAATCGCCTATTATGAAAAAATGGGTTTCGACTTTTTGGGCATGTTTGAATTGAGCAATACCGAGGGATTACCATCACATTATCATGAATTGCCCGCTGCCTTATTTCAAATTAAAATTTAAACAAAATCGAATTAATCCTGTCAATCGAGTCAATTAATTTCCCCAAAAAACTGTATCAACTCCGCTTCCTGTTTCACCGACCTGCCTACAGATTTTTGATTCCAAAGGCTATTTTTTGGGGTATCAATTTCCCGCAATCTTCGTGGCAGCGTAGTGTCTGCTAATAAAGGCATTTCCGTTAAAATTCCTTCAAAATCAGCGGTTCTAACCTTGTTCTCATTGAGTTTGTTGACCTTTTTAACCAAAGGCTGGCGAGAGGGCGCGACTTTTTTGTGCTTCCCAAAAACTTTCTCAGGACTAATATTGACTTTTTTACCCGTCAAACGAGCCGCTGGCATTTCGCGATAAACCGTATCGTATTTTGTTTCAAAAACAGTATCCACCAATACGACCTGACCTTCCGAAAAATGAGCTTCCGAAGGAGTAATCGCTATTTGATTTTTACCCCAAACCGCCATAAACATCAAGCCCACAAAAGCGGCCGCCGCCTGCCACATGGGTACTTGAAAATTGCCCACTTTCGTCAAAAAAGTAGCCACTGGTCGCCGTTCTTTCCGCTTCTCGCGCATGGCAGCCATCAGGTTCGCTTTCACGCGAGGGGAGGGCGCAGTCGTCCGCGCATTCAAGCGATTTTTCGTACCGCACAGCACCAACCTAAACTGCCCATATTCTTTTTCAGAAATGCGTTCCAAAACCATCGCGCGCTCTCCATCCGTCAGTTCCCCAAACGTCTTGGCACGAATCAATCCTTCTATGTTCTTTTCAAATTCCATTGTCTGATTATTTCGATTGATTCGATTAACTCGATTATTTCGATTAGGGGCTCAATCGAGCCAATCGAAATAATCGAGTTAATCGAATCAATCCGTAAATATTCTTAATTTGTTGCTTAATTTTTTGACCGAATAAAACAGCCGCGACTTCACCGTTCCTTCTGGGCAGCCGATGATTTCGCTAATTTCTTTTACACTTTTTTCCTCTTGATAACGCAGCACAAAACACTCCTTGTGTTGGTCCGTCAAGCCATTCACTGCCATCTGCAATTCCTGTTCAAACAAGTCTTGGTCTAAAGGGTCGGGGAGATAAGATGCACATTCTGTAACCTCCCCGTCCGGTACGTTATTGGTAAATTTATATTTGCTATTTCGGCGATATTCGTTTTTAATCATGTTGCCCGCCACCGTGTACAGCCAAGTAGAAAATCGTCGATTGGCGTCGAACATCTCTGGGCGTTCCACGATTTTCATAAACAAATCCTGCGTAAAATCATCCGCTTTCTCCGCATCTTGATACAACATTCGATAGAAATGACTGTGCATCCGACCGCTATATCGCTCGTACAATTCTTCAAATGCACGGTCGTTCCCTTTGCAGATGTCGCGCATTAGGTCTTCGTCTGTTAAGTTTTGATATGTCTTTTTTGCAAATAGCAAATTAGATAGTTGTTAGTGATGAATGGTTAGTGGTTAGTGCTTTCAAAATACAAAAGTTTCAAAATTTTTTGTATTCTTCATTCCAAAATCTCCGCGACACAGCGAAATCCTAACCACTTTTGCGGTGCATCGTAGCTGTATTTTTTAGAAACAATGCCTTCTTCAAAAGGGTCGAGGTAAGAACCGCCTTTAGCCACGCCCTTTTCAGCAACCATTTCAGAAACGTTTCCGATGAGG